>CAJHQP010008089.1:0-28783 GCA_905132765.1 Moricandia arvensis
ACGAACCCGAATGGAAAACATGAGGAATTTGGTTTGAAACAAGATTCGGTGAAATTCTGGTGTGAATCCTAGAGCGCTTTGAGTTTAGCCAAGAACAACGTTCATCATGAGACGGCGAAACTTATTAACAGGGATATAATTACTTCAGGTGATGTGAAGCTGTCAGAGATCCGGACTTTGCCTCATCCGGCTGATATGTTGACAAAGGTTCTTCATGTGGATAAGTTTGAGAAAAAAATTGAGCTTTCTCGGCTTAGAAGAGAAAAAAGGTGCTGGTTTGTCTGGAGCTACACATGAATGCAAATATGTAGATGTTATAGTCTGGAGTGATTGTTGTCAAGGTGGATATTTGTTGGGATTTGGTGATGAAAATCATTGGGTTATATTACTAGACCCGCGACAGGGTAGTCATTAGGAAACATGCTTGTTTTCTTTGGGTTTGAGTCGGTTTTAAGCTGTCTTTTCTTTGTATATGACTTATTATATAAAGCTTAGCATGTGGTAATTTAGGGTTATGAGAGTTATTTGATCTGTTCTGGTAGTAGAGAGAGAGAGAGAGAGAGAGAGAGAGAGAGAGAGAGAGATTGTGAGAGAAACCTAATGTTTTGTAATATGTGATGATAGTGGATTATTGGAAAAGCTCAAGGCCGAGACGTAGGATCACACTCTGTCTTTTTAACTTCTTAATTCTCTGCATCTTTACTTTAAGGCTCAAACAAACAAATTAATTCCGCCTAGACGAGAGGATCGAAGCTATGCAACACTCAATGTTCATTGAGAAAAAACTCTTTCTCGACTCTTTATTAAACATAATAAGACAATATGTCACTTGGAAAAGTACATAAACACATATTTATCATGCAAACAAAAAGCAAATATTAGGCTACGAATCGCCTAACCAATACAAAGAAAACAACGGAAAGGAAATTGAAACAAAAACAAAAGCAAACACTCCTCAAACCAAGCCGAAAGCCCTTAGCAAATGTTGATCAAACAATGTTGCCAACTACTTACCCTTTCGCCATTTGCGTTTCTATGGACGTACACAGATAATTACAATGAAAACAGAAACCACAACAAACAACAAGATTAAGTTTGTTTTTCTTATTTTCGCTTCTATTTCTTTACGCATATTTCTTTGCATTTCATCTAACAACTTCTGCATTTCCTTATGAATTTCCTTCTGCTGAGCTTCCGTAACCCTTTTAATCAAATTTTCCACCTGTGCGAAATAATATGATCTCGTTAATGTTCACATGTGTATGTGTATATATATATCAACCAAGAGGAGTATCGAGTTTTAAACTACCTCTGAGGTTGCCTTGGCGTTCAATTCATTCATTAGCTTTAATAGCTCATCCTTCAATTCCTTAATAATTTTCTTTATCCCACTTAATGCAGACTGCATTTCCTTCTTATCCTTCTCCTGAGCATCCGTAACCATTAAAATGTGTTTCTCCATCTAAGAAAAAAATCTCATTAAATCTCCACATCTTCAACACCACACGTGTGTAGGACCAGCCTAGTAGGTATAGATCATTTGACCCTAGCCACAACCAATAAAAATATATGTGCATATACATATAGATCATTTTGTCCCAAACTAATTGTTTGTGGCTCCATAAATCACAAGACCGGCCCTCAGTGTATATATAAACGAAAGATGAGGAGTTTATACCATTGTTGTCATTTCCAAGAGGTTATGTGACGCCTCACCCTTCGCCTCATCCAGAAGAATCCTCTCCTCCTCTCGAAGATTCTTGACCGCGTCCGTAAGATGCCTCTCCTCCTCGTTATGGAGACAATTCATCTCATCCACAAGATACCTAGCCGTTGCTTCCATACTTTTTAAATCTACAAGGGAAAGCTTACACAGCTTGTGAACTTGAATACTTAAAAAAGTAAATCCATCAAATTGATTGATGCAATATGATAAAGTATGAAAGCAAAAAAATTAAATTGTGAGAAAAGGATGAACCTGAATTTAATGCGGAAAACTTTTAGGAGATGCTAGGCAGATGTGGTTAATCTACGAAGCTTATGTCAAGTTTATATAGAGCTATTTTATGTTCAAAACATGACGAGTCATCTTTTTTCAGGACGAGTCATTTTTTTTCAGGACGAGTCTTTCTTTAAAAAAGTCAATCTCTCGTTTTTCCTGAAGGGGTGCAAGTCGTGAAAATGTATTAAGTCTTTAATTAGTTTTTTTTTTTTTTTTTTGTTTAACCTTGGGGTATCCCAGCTTTCGGCCAGACTAATTTCCAAAGGGGTGGTGCGCCCCGCGGATGGAGCCTCACTCCGGGTATTCAAATGGGCTTTACCAACACAGTCCATATCCGCGTTTGGTGAGCAGAAATGACAGTTCACCTCAGGAGGATCGAACTCGCGGGCATGACAATTGACCAACAAAGTTCTTTCCAACTGAGTTACCTCAGCCGCTCAAGTCTTTAATTAGTTAACAAAAGAAAAGTTGGTGTATTTTAAAATCCTAAGTAATCTATATAAATAAAGTTAGCTTGTCTCTCTCCATAGAGAGCCACATCATCAAGAGAGCATGGGGCATTTTGTGACACGTAAGCTTCTTTTTTTTTTCGTTGGTAAAAAAAACTGACATGAAATGAAATGGACCATAAAAACTCATCTAATGTTCCCATATACGTCACTTAAATCTTAGCCCATTTATGGCTCACGCTTACTGTATACCTCTGTCTTCTCCCCTCCCCTTTTCTTCACCACCGTAGTGATAACGTTTCCTCTTCATTCAACTTTCTCATTAAGCGTCTGCACATTCTCCCTCTGGCCATCTTTCCCACTACGTTCAATTTAATGACCCTCTCCACCCTCACTTTTGACATCTACAAAATTCACTGCTTCACCTTCTTCATTATCCGGACACCATGGGCTGGCCAAGTACCATGAAAGATAAAAAAAGAGGCTCAAGAGATATCAATGAATTATTAACAAGATCCTAAGGATGATAGATAGATACTGCAATTAGAGAATCTTTTACATCTGGCAGGGAGAATGGTAAGGTAATAGAGTAAGACATGACTGTGTTCTTAGTTTTTGCTTTACTGATTTCAATTCTGGAATTAGATAGTTTCTTTTGTTTTCAAACCACTTTTATTTTGATTTCAACCGCTTATGATCATAAATACTTGAATTAATATGTTTATTTTGATTCACACAAATATCATAGCTAATACTCTATAAAATATGAAGGAGCATCCATATAAGAGAGGCTCAAGAGATTATGCAGGAACATATAAAGAGAGATAACATTGGGTGGTAGAGAAGATTAGCCCCAGAGAATGTGTGGATCAGAGACGGGGAGAGATACCATTGGGTGGCCAAATTATCTTGAGAGGGAAAGGAGAGACTCAGGGGTCACCAGTAAATTATCAACAAAATCTAGGTGGAAGATTCTTTCGTTGTCTTGCAAAAAGAATGGTAAGGTAATTGAAGATCCGAGTGTGTTCTTAATTTTGATTTACTGATTTCAATTGCTTACATTCCAGAATCCTGGAGCTAGATGGTTTCTTTTGTTTTCATTCAAACCAATATTGTACTATATTCTAGAGAATTACAAGTTAATGTTCGTTATAATATATAGGAACATGCAGATGAAAAATGAAATGGTTCAAATCATAGTCTCTACCAAAACTTGGGATTAAATGAAAAGTGGGATATGAAATTTAGGATGAAACAGGGTAACGAGACACACCAAAATGAACACTTAAATGATTTCTTTGGACACAAGTAATTGATATGTGCTCGGAAGAATTAGTGTGTATGACTTAAAATGTTTATAAAAATGCACATTTAGGGGTTTGAGGTGACCTTTTCTAATTTTCAATTATCAAAATTGGTGAAATTGAATTTAAATTTGATATATTCAAATGCACACAATTTCATAACTGTGGTACAAATAAGGAATTTTTAGATTAGATTATTAACATAAACCACTTTGTCACAATTGTATATTTGTGTGTTTAAGTATTGTTTGGACTCACCCCCTAACCCTAACTAGGAAAAAAAGTAAAAGTAAATAAACAAACTCTTTAATCCTGGAAGTTAATGATTCTTAAACGAAAACAAATTTTAAATCAATTCTAAACTTAAAAATGATTTCACATAACTTAAATAACCAACATAAAAGTGTATTTAGATAATCATTTTGGTTGACTTTTGATCATCTTCCTCATAATTATTTATAGGATTTTCAGTTATAAAAATACAATACATTGTGAGTCTTAATCATCTCAATTTTTCTAAGACCACAAATAAATTAAAAATAATTATAATATGTCTACCATTTATATTTCATAATGGTTTCAGTATATTTAACACACGCACACACATATATATATTTAAATACAAATGCAAAAAAATAATTAAAATTTATACAAAAAATTGTGCATATGATGAAAATGTTTTGTATTCATTAATGAAACAAATATATGTCAAAATATTTATCTTTTTGTAAAGTATAATTTTGTATGTTTATTTAAAGTCTAATTTTTGTACTCGCTTAAAATCATTGAATTCCTTAGGGCTTCCATACTTTAGCAAATATATATATATATATCAAAACATACCAAGATAGTTCGTCATATTCATTTAGCTATAGGTTTTATTTATTCTCATGTTTTTTTTTTTGTGTTCTAGAATATTTCGGTAGAATTGGGTTTCTCAACTTCTTAGATTTGTTATATTTTTAACATGATTTTCACAGATATTAATACATCTTATTATTATACTATTAGATTTTTTCAAAATATGCATAAACATATTAAACCTTTACATTGAAAATTTTACTTAGAAAGTTCCATGAAAAATGTTCAGAAAAATAAATGTCCCTACATTATATTTGAAAGTATCACCACAAATCTATTCAAGAATAATACTATGTAATATTTATAAAAAAGGTATATTTAAATAAAACAATTGACATGCAAACCAAAAAATATATTAAACAATGGAGAATGATACTCCATAATACAATATATTTGAAAATATTAACACAAAATTACTCAATGTTTGTTACCACTACATAGTATTCTTCACTTTTCTGCTCTCTCAACTTAAATCCGGAGTCAAAAAGTAATGACCCGTTCTTGCAATGAAGTCAAATGTAACACGATCATAAAAAAATAAGTCCTCACAAACCAAATACCTAACCTTATAAACTCAAATCTGTGATTCATGAATCAGTTCAAAAAAAAAAATGTAATTCATCAAAAAATAAATTCAAAAGTATAAAATTTCGCGCGAAGCGCGGATCACCCCTAGTAAGAACATATAGTACTTAAGGTTAATGCTTAAAATATTGAAGGGGCAAAAAAAGTTATAATGTTTCAGAGCCGTCTTGATTCACCACCCCCGAACTATTTTATATTCGGCTTGACCATGACGAGTCTTTATTTATGTAAGTCTCTCATTTTTAATATCTTTCTCACCAACAAAACAAATCGTTAAAACGTCATTAGTTAGTTTTGACTTTGGAGGGTACGATTTATGAAAATTTTAAAAGATAATCTTATAATTTTTATTTGATAAATACCTTAGGGATAGCCATAAAAAAAGTTCCTTTTTCATAGAATAACTTTCAAGGAGAAAAATGACCAAAATATTTTATTAAACGATGTAAATATATACTTATACCTCTAGGATTAACTAATATAGACTTGATTTAAAGTTATGGGGTAGAGTTTTGAAAGTAAATTTTAAAATTACAAAAGAATAAAAAATAAAAAAATAAAAGGGCTATTTTGGTCATTTTGTTTTTTGAGGGTTATTTTGGTGACAAACTTAAAAAAAGACAATCTGAGAGAATTGCCTTTTTATTTTTATTTATATAGTTTTATTTACGTTGGGAAGTAATGTTTACTGTTTTAATCGTATATAGAACTCAAAAGATTAATGAGAATAACTCTCTTATTAGCTAAAGAAAACAAGCTCTCACAAGATCTCTAAAACTCATAAGTTATATCACAAGTTGACATCTCCTCATATATAGATAGATAACTCCTATTTATTTTAAAAATTTAACTTATTTAGATAACTCCAAATAAACACAATTCTTATTTCGTAATAGCTTTTGATTAGTTTGGGAATTAAGCAATCTTGACGTTTGACTCCAATATTCTCTCCTTTAAACTTGAAGTCGATTTTGCCAACTCCTTGAACTCCAATTAAGTCTCTAATTTCCTTGAATTTGATTCTCCTAAGTGATTTAGTCAGTATATCTGCCTTTTGCTTGTTACCAGGAACATGTTGGACCTCTATATGTTAGTTCTCAACCAATTCTCTTATGAAGTGATATCTTTTGTGTATGTGCTTACTTGGTCCATGGAACACGAGGTTCTTTATGAGTGTTATTGTTGATTTATTCAATGTAAATAGTTTTTTCTTTCGCAGGCTTGTTTGGTGATCTTCCCTAGCAATTATTGCAACCATATTGCTTGTTTTGCTGCTTTAGTAGCTGCCATGAATTATGCTTCATATGATGAAGAGCCATTGTCGCATGTTTTTGGGAGCACCACAGAATTGGACAGAAGATGTGTTCGGTAGTACTCCTTCCATCATCCGCATCTATGTTGTGTCCACTATCGCTGTACCCTACTAGTTGTCTTTTGTTAGATCGTTTGAATATAAGTCCATGCGAAAGAGTATCTTTTAGATATCTTAGGACATGTTTTAATGCTGCCGCATGAGATTGCTTTGGTTCATGCATATATCTACTTAATACACCAACCTAGAATGATAGATCCGGTCTTGTATGAAGTAGATATGGTAGGCATCCAATACTTCTCCTATTCTCTTTCTCATCGACACATTATTCATCTGGTGCTTTTGAGAGTTGCAGACCCGAGTCCATAGAAGCATGAACCAGGTTACAGTCTTCCATGCTGGATTCTTCTAATATCTTCTTGCATAACGTTCTTGCTTTAACTTCATACCTCCTTCATATTGAAGTACTTTGATACCGAGATGGTATGTTAACAGGCCGAGATCACTCATCTCAAACTGTGTTGACATTCCTTTCTTGAATTCAATCATCATGTCAAGACTTGATCCGGTCATGAGCATATCATCTACATAAACAACCACTAGAAGAAGATGTTCCTTCTTATATTTCTGACATAATGATGGTTCTTTTAAGCACTTTATGAACTTCAATTCACCGATAACCTTATTTAGCTTCTCATTCCATGCTCTCAGAGCTTGTTTTAGTCCATACAAATATTTGTTTAGCTTATACACTTTGTCTTTACTCCCAGCAACTACGAATCTCTCTGGTTGTGTAACATAAACAATCTCTTTCAAGTCACCGTGAAGGAAAGTTGTTTTTACATCTAAAATGGTGTTTGTCCCAGTCGTTAGATGTTGCCGATGCAATGATGAATTTAACTGTTTCAATGCGTGCCACATGAGAAAATACATCTTCAAAATCAATCACATATCTTTGTATGTAACCTTTTGCCACAAGCCTCGATTTGTGCTTGTTTATGCTTCCATATGATTTTTTTTTTTTTTTGAAAATCCACTTGAGTTTAATTGCTTTGGCTCCTGCTGGTAAATTTACTAGAACCTATGTATTATTTTTATAATGGAATTTATTTATTTTTCACATGCATCTCACCATACTTTCTGTTCTATGGCTCGATCAAAATCCCATGGTTCTTCATTTATTAGCAGTAATAAACGTTCTCCTTCAACTTCTGGTAAACATACATAGTCATTCAAGTAACTTGGTTTCTTGCTTACTCTCATTGACTTTATTTTTTCAGGCTGCTCGATGTCTACTTCATGCATAGGCGAGTTAGGCGATTCAAGCGAGCCGAACGAGTTAGCCGTGTCACGTGATTCACTCGAGTATGCGAGTCAGCCGAGTCAGCCGAGTCAACTGAGTCAACCGAGTCAGTCGAGTCACCCGAGTTAAGTGTGTTAGACGAGTTAGGCACTTCATCCTGGTCATCATTTCTTATGCCTTGATTTCCTTATTCTCCTATAGTGAGATTGAACATCCCTGTTTGCTTTCGGTTTCTTGATCAAAACTATTACACGTCCAGGTCTTACTTTCAGCAAAACAACATCTCTGCTAACAATTATTTTTTGATGTATCAGAACATACAATCTGTATGCTTTTGATCCTATTCCTCATTGTACCAAGAAGCATGATTTGTCGTCGAGTTTCCTGAGATGAGCCGTGTTGGTCTTGTTGTATCCAGTACAACCAAACACTCATAGATATTCTACATTCCGTTTCTTGTAGACTTCGTATGGAGTTTGTGATGTCTGTAACCTTGTTGATATTCTATTTATAAGATAAGTAGCATGTCTCATTGCCTCTTCCCATAAGTAGTTTCCTATTTGCATATGTTTTAACAAGCTCCTAGTCTTCTTCATAAGTATTTTGTTTCGTTTTTCGACCACACCAATTTGTTGTGGAGAGTATGGAGCTATTAAATGTCTTACTATTCCAGATGCTGTAGAGAGTATGTTGAATTCTTTAGATGTAAACTCACCGCCTATATATGTTCTCAGAGTTTTGATGGATTCTCCCTTCTCTTTCTCAACAACTGCCTTGAATCTTGTGAATTAATCGATATCTCCCTTGTCTTTCAAAAGAATAAACCACAGGTATCGTAAATGATCATCAATGATGTTACAGCCCAAAATCTGGATCGACTAGATTGGTTCTTGAGGTTCTGTCCGGATAGACCCGGGGTGTGGCCTATTGATCGATATGGCTGATATCCAACTTGATAACTTGAAACGAATGAAAGATAAATGAGATGCAACTGATACTGATAATAAAACAGAGAATAAGAAGGTGATAAGATGAGAGGTATGGTCGGATTGGTCGATGCAATGGAGGAAAACTTGCTGGATGTGTATCAGTCTCAAACTAAGCCGGTGAATGGAATGGATAGATGGATAGGGATTGACTCTCTCAATCAATAGACGAACAGAATGACTTGAATCTCAAAAGACTCTCTGGATGTGGCTTCAATAGCACCAAGTGAATCTCAAACCTAGAACTAAAAAACTAACAGCAAAGAATGCACAACTATGCTAAAAACATAAAAACAATTTCTTATTACTTTCAATGATTAATGGTTCTTTACAATGAACTATGATCTGAGCTTATATTGGCTCGATTTATGTTAATACATGCCACATGTACAAACTTAAAAATATTATGGTGACAACATCACACGCAGGTTCAATTGTATCTAATCAAAGTTAATGGGATTAAATTGTGATTTTTTAAAGTTAAACCCAAGTTAGCAAAATCTGACCCGAGCTACATTATAAACCCGACCCGACCTTTGACTTAAGTCATATCTTCCCCAATTCAAAATTCTAGGGTTCATAAGAACGATACAAGGAACATAGAAAAAGAGAGAGAAAAAAAGAGAGAGGGAGAAAGAGAGAGAGAGAGAAAGATGGAATTCGGAGGAGGAAGTAACCATAAGCGAAGGGGAAAGGTGATTCAAGGCACTGTGCTTTGCTTTGGTGGACTGCCGGCCAAGATATCACAAGCTTGGACAGACAAAAATCCGGGTCGAAGGTTCTATGCGTGTGAGCGATTCAAGGTACAAGGAAGCTGTAATTTTTTGTTGATTTCGAGTTCTTATGGGTTGTTAATTGGATAATTTTGTCATTGTTGTAGCGTGGAGGTGAATGCAAATTTTTTCTATGGTTTGATGAGGAAGAGGCTTTTGGGTGGCAAAAGCAAGCTTTGATTGAAGCTAGAAACGAAATTCGTGAGAAGAACAAGACTATTGCAAATTTGAAGAAGATAATCACTGATCTTCAAAGTGAATTGGTCAAAAAAGAAGTAGAAGAAGACATCATTTCTAATTTTTCTTAAGCTGTGAAATAATTGTTGTAATGTAATGTTTAAGACATGATTAATGTCTTTATGAAGCTTTGTAATTTTTCAATTTCTCTTCCTCTAGCTCTCTCTCGTAATCTCTTCTTCTCTCCTTCTCCCGTTCTCTCTATTTCTGTCTGTCTCTCTCTCTTATTGTAAAATCCCCAACTCTATTTGAACATAAACCCTAAAAAAGTTAATCAATTTGGGGAGGAATAGTTTTATCTGGTCGTTTTTAATTAATTGGGTCGGATCGGATTTATAATGTAGCTCAGGTCGGATTTTGCTAACTTAAATTTAACTTTAAAAAATCACAATTTAACCCATTAACTTTGATTAGAATCAATTAAACTTGCGTGTGATGTTGTCACCATAATATTTTTAAATTTGTACATGTGGCATGGATTAACATAAACCTGGTGTCGTTCTTGACACATTATGATACATCGGATGGTTACCACCATATTAGGCTAAACATGGTGTAGTTGAGAAACTTTTTTCCTTTAATATATTTATATGACTTTTATTTTTTCTAAAAAAGGAAACTACCGGTTAAAGGAAAGCACCTTTGGACAGAACTTAAAAAAATGATAAGGACGCTTAAGAATATGAAAAGTTAGTTTAGCTTTTAGAATGTCTTTTGACACTTTAATCTCACAGGTATACCTAAAAAAAACTCAGAAAATGTATGGTAAGACAATAATGTGTTTCGCAAGAAAAACATAAACTGAGGGAAAGGAAACCGCAACCACTTGGCCCAAGCTCAAAAAAAATTAATATTATGCTTAAGACGTTGAAAAAATTATTTTAGCTTTTAAAAGTATTCTCGTACATTAGGCTCACTGGCAGGCCTGAAAAGAAACCAAAAAAAAATTGTTAAGCAACCGGCAGATTGAAAGCAAGTGCTCACGGTGTATTTTATCGAGATCATATTGCTTGCAAGTACAACTCCTCATATCGAGACCAGTGAGCCACTTTAAATTCTATGTTTTCATACCTTTTCTAAATCAACCATACAATTCATTTCTCCACCAATAACATAGCAACGATTTGGATCAATGGGTTGAACAGTTAATGTACTCATGTTGGCGTGTTTCATATGCAGCACGAGTTCAGCTTCTTCTGTGAAGTTTGTTTTCAACGAGGCAGTTTTCTCTCATCTTTTCGCAAACCATTTTGAAAGCATCTTTCTAATATAATCCACAAAATAGGCAATATGAAACGCTCTTTCTTCTTTAAGCATGCCATTAATGCATTCTGTAAAATTTCTTGTCATGATATCATATCTATCTCCTGGAAAATGTGAACGAGCCCATACTCTAATATCTGCAATTTGCATATAGTCGTATAGTTGGCTTTTTGACGTTTGATGACTTCGAAAATCTTGTCAAATTCCACTTGTCAATATAACGTAGCAGCCTTTTTCACCAAAGCTACCAGTGGGGTCTTTTTGAATTTTTTGGCCATGGTTTGTCCAAGGTGATATAGACATATGCCCTTATCAGGTTTAGGGAAAACATTCGTAAGAGCCTAGGCTATTGCTGGGCATCGGTCAGAGATGAAAGCCAAATATTTACCATCACCTATCACACCACGTAGTTGAGTAAAAAAACCATTCCCAGGAAGTCGCATCTTCTGATTTTACAACCCCAAAAGCTATAGGATATATACCTCTAATTCCATCCTGACATCCAGCCATTAACTTCACACCTTTGAACTTACCATTTAGATGTGCTACATCTACAAAAATAACCCTCCTCATGTACGGAAAGCCTTTGATACATGTAGCAAAAGCAATGAACAAATACAAACCTCTTCTTAGCATCAAGTTCAAGCTTCGTTATTGTAAATGTATTGGCATGCTCTATTTTTTTATAGATACGAAGGCATGCAAGTCCTGATAGTCACTGGCATGAGTGCCTCTAACCATATGTCGTGCATATGCCAAGGTGCTATGAGCCTTCGCATAACCAATGAAAATTCCATAAATTTCCCTAATACAATCCATTATATGTTTAGGCTGGATTCTTTTAAGATCGCCACCACCACTAAATTCCTCAACATACATCTTCCCAATACATTTTGTATTTGCATGTCGGTGACGAGAATACCTATGGACCGCAGAGCATGTATAAAGATCAATATATTTACGAATGAGGAATTCTGGAGATGATCTTGATACAGTTGAAGCATGTATCCTCCAGGAACATCCAGGAACAAAGCACTTTGCGTAAAGTACATACTTCCAAGATTTCTTGATGCTGAAATCAAACTTTTCGATCAGTGAAAGCTTGTGTAATTTCATTATTAGTTCATTCTTCCCACTGAATATGTCACCAGACTTAATGGTTTCACTATTCCGCAGTTTTGATTGTTTCATATTCTCAAGTGATGGTTTCATAGTCTCAAGTGATGGCTTTGTAGTCTCCTGTGATGACTTCATAGTCTTGTACTGAACATTTCCAAAACTATTAAATCCCGTAGAAACATTCTCTCTGACAACACGCTTTGATTTCTATTCACATCAAGACGATCCTTGTTTGCAGTCAATGAGACATAAAGATACATAGCATTTGTCTTGAACAATGTGATAAAGTTTGCAAGTTGTATGTCTTTACTCAAGAACAAAGAGTGTTGCTAGGCATATGTTGTAATATACGTTTAGGCAACATATAAGCAAGCTCAACCACTTTCATCTCATTAATCATATTGTAATCTTCACAAACCATGTGTATAAAATCCTCATATTTGATATCATCACCTACAAAAAAAAGCATTTCCCTTCTTAGTTGAAATGAACTTCTAATTAACATTATCCATCTTTCATTCTCCAAAAACAGTAACTAAGTGCAACATTATCAACATAATACATAATTTGCACCAGTACACATCGCAAAACCAATTTTTCAAATGGCAAAAAAGTATAGTGAATCGTAGCGGCAAGAGAACAACATTGTTACAGCAACAATAAAAAAGACTTGGCCTTTGTTCATAGATCTTATAACAATGGATTGTTTATCATATTTTCAGATTTGGATAAAGTTGTAACATGTTAGTCTTCCACCTATAAATTAATTTAATTTATATATTCGAAGATCAGACATAAAACAAATTATAGAATCTGATATGTAAGAGATTGTTGAAGATAAGTGAGAGAGTCGTTCACAACATGAACAATCTGATATCTAAGAAAGTCATTAAAAATAAAATGTTGTCTTTTATTTCTTTTCTATTTTTTTTAAACCAATAATAGTATTATAGTAGGAAATAGGGAAATAATAATTTTCAAAAAAACGAACCTTTTTAACAATTTCTTTTGGAAGGATTTCATTTTTACAATGTCTTATAAAAATAAGGTATTTCAAAAATGACCCTAAAGAAATACATAATAATCTAATATATAAATTAGTGGATGAACGACCAATCTTTAGAAACAAGAAACCACAAGATAGCGACAAGTAGAACCCACTCCGCACGGTGGATTTGTCGATTGAAGGATGAACTTGTGAAGTGTTAGGTTGTCGCTCTCGAAAGATATTTTGGGGGGGCTCGTGTGTAAAATTTTACAATTTATATTGGTCAAAACAAGAGAACCGCTTTACTATTGATCAAGCTAGAGCACTGTTATTTATTACTATTATTATTACTTTTTGTCATGTTATTTAATAACACGATTTTGACATAATAAATCATAACTGCGATTTAACGATGAATATATTGGTTTCATAAAAAGTTGAAGAGATCAAGGATGGTGCTGTCCAGGAGCTCGAGGTCCTTTTTTATGACTTGGTGGCGATACACTCCTTGACACATCAATTTTTAAACTTGCTGATATTCCTCCCCCTTGACAATTGGGAGAAAAATAAAGATGAGATGAGATGAGAGAATTTAACATGAATTTGTAGACAAGCCAACAAGAAGGTATCCATTTAACAGAGAAAACAGTCACTTACTCGGCAAGGTCCGGGCCATTGTTGTGTTGTTGAACGCAGAGAGTAACAGAAGAATTAAAGCGACTAACGATAAAACCTGACGATTCATCTCTTTGCTTCTTTGTTTATTCTGACTTTTGATATAAGTAAGTAGTGTTGTTTGGTCGTACTAGTAGTTCTGTTCTATACTTATATATATAGACGAAGGATATCGCTCAGCTATATATAAAATCTTTAAAGTTCGTTAAAACCGCACTTATGTTATATTCTTCACGCGTAAACGGACCACTATTAAACATACGAATGCAATCGTTGACTAAACAAAGTACCGCACTGTTGCTTAAAGTCAAAAGAGCAACAAACACCACAAGCTGACTTTTACAGAAATCTTCCAAGAACTGTTCAAAACAAAATCATAAGAGACTTTTGTTTTTCACGAAGAGTAGCAAGCATTCAACCAAATCTGAGAACCTTTATGTACAGACAACAAAAGATAACAGCTTAAAGGTTGAACCGTTGTCTCATGATCATATATATTATTTAAAAAAGTCTTTTGTAAATCCTCAGGTCGATGGATTGCTGTCTTGAGATGACGACGAGAACAAGCTGCTAAACGGCCATGGGATTGAGAATTCGATCCTAACACCATCATCGTTCTCTTCTTCTTCGTCCTCCTGGCTGTTTCCATCGCTGTTCTCACTTCCCTGGCTGCTGCTGCTTGTAGCATGAGTGTCCCCACCAACAACTCCATTGTTGTCATTTGTTTCTGTTGTTGTTGCTGAATCAGTACTCTTAGTCTCATCCGTAGGCAGCTGATACCTACAAACCGGGCATGAGCTGTGAAGCTCAAGCCACGGGAGCAAGCAGTCAGCATGGAAGTTGTGCTTACATGGCATCTGTTTTGCTTCGATCCCAATCTCAAAATCATCCAAACACACGGAACACTGCAGGCTAGGCTCTTGGATTTTGACAGTAGCCAAAGACTCAACATCTTCTTTACGAGCTGGAGGTGTACCATAACTGTTGGGATCATTCTCTGCTAAACGCTGAAGCAGCGCTTCGAATCCAGGACCGATGAAGTACTCACTCAAGGAACCTACAACAGCAGAGCTTGGGACAGCGATGATTGGATTATGCGGATTGATGACGATCACACGTCCGCTCTCTCCATTTGCCGGATGGTTGTTGTTGTTGTTGTCATCATCTCTGCTACTCTCAGGTTCAAGTGTTGACCCTGCTCGTACTCCATGAAGCAATTGCACAACGGAAACGGAACCGGAACCGGAACGTCTTCTCCTTCTCCTAAGAATCTCTTGAAGCTGGGAATCCAAGTCTCTACCGTTCCCGGTTTCATTCTCAACAGGCTCATCACTCTGGTTCCTTGTGGCAGAGTTGTTCATCATTTCCATTAAGATGGGAGCCCAGATAGTAGAAGAGTTTGCTGCTCTCTGATGATCACTGCCATCATCTGAAGAGTGGTGGCGATCCTCATCCATCTCTTCAACAAACCCGCTACGACAAAGGGGGCATTTGATCCCATCTTCCATTACAGGATTCACAGTTAGAGAACACATGTGGCACCAATACCTCGTAGCATTAGCTTCTTCTTCCATTGCCTTGTTTCTGTTCATAGTCCAAAAAGAAAAAAGAAAACAACATGAAACCCTAGTACTAACAAGAACAGTCTCGGTGAAAACCCATATTCGCAAACTCACAGATATATCCAAATAGGGAAACTATTATTCAACAAAGGAGAAACTACTTCCAAGGAAGAGCAACAACAAATCAGAGAGATTAAAATGACGAAAATGCTAACTCAACACACACACAACAACGATAAATGCAAGAAAGAAAGTAAGCACCTTTTTATTTTGTTTGTTTGTCAACCTCCGAGTCTTCTTCAAACAGCAGATGAATCTCACAGAGACAAGAAATATTAAGAGTTACAAAAGAGCAATTTTTGAAATTAATAAAAGAGAAAGGGTCGAGGTTTTGTGTGGAGGAGTGGTGATTCCAGATCCTTCTACGTTTCTCTGTAAGATTACGACACGAAGCTGAGTTAATCAGTCGACTTTTTTCTCCAAAACATGATTGAAATTCTTGGCTTTTTGGGTTTAGCTCGTCCTTCTCGTGGGCTTTTTCTTAAATATATTTATTCTATGGGCTTACACGGTGCGAATAAGGACACTAAGCTTCGGTAAGTATTAAGAGTCTCTTCCGAATAGTATCAAAGTCGGAGCAAATTCTCAATTACTCGATCAAGTCTCCTCCAAACCGCATCTACCGTCACCATATTAATCGGATTCAAAACATCACATCAAGATCTAAACCATGAACAAACCTCCCATCTCTGCAACAATCTCTCATATCATGTCTCTTGCAACATGTAACTACAATCTTCATGCGTGCGTATGAGAGCAATCCACAAGATTCCAGCTGTAGTTTACAAGTCTTTTTTTCTCTTCTCAAGATCATTAAGTCAAAATATCAAACACACAATGACAAGACATATCAAGCCCCCCCCCCAATCATATACTTTATCTATTGAAACCCCAAACAAACAAAAAAGTTATCTCCATTTACACAACAAGATAAACTCGGAAAGAATCATTGTGATTCATAAAGTAGATTATTAACCACATATCCTAAAAAAAAACTAAAATATTTTCTTACAAAATAAATAAGCTTACTTGTAGGTCTAACATATGGAATTTCATCTCCTTGTCCCTTTGTAAGAACATAGATACTATTTCATGATTTTCACGCCTACGGAATAATGCTTGCTTCTGCTTCAAATCCTACACCTTAGACACTTCTTCGTTTAGAATTTGCTAAGATAGCACACCACCTTTCTTGAATGGAGTTTTGCTCATAATGAAGAGTTCCCCGGCCGTTGCTTCAACCCTTTCTCTTCCTACAAACAATTGAAACCGAGAATTTTCTTAGTATATGTGATATGAGAGAAGTGAAGGCAAACAGCGAAGATCCAAATAAATGGAGACTAACATCCAATGATCTGGATATGGGTGACTTAATCTGAGAGGCTTCTTCTGCAGCTGATGGTGATCCATTGTTCTCAGCTGTCAACTAAAAAGATACAAAATAATTGGATTGATTGAGTGACTGGTTTAATGCTGTTAGCTGAAACTTCCAATTATATGCAGTCTGTTTTAGTACTTATGAGCATCCTAAAGCAGGAAGTTATCATTGCTTCTTTCTTTTGCATCTACCATAGATAGAAGGACAAAGAGCTAAAGGAAGAGAAGAGTCATCATCTAGCTTAACTTATCCAATAAACCAGCTAACACCGCTCAAAACAAGAACCAGGACACTCTTTCAATATGGATTGCTTACTAGAGTAATCAGCATCAAGAATACAGTTTGAGAAACAGGAAAAAAAAGCGGTGAGCTTGACAAAAAAGAGTCACCTGTGTTGCGTTGGGTGAAGTCATATTGGATTGGACCTCTTGAAAAAGAGAGGTGTAGTAGGCATGGTCGTAGATAGAACCACCCAAGATTTCTTCAGCACCTGAACACGCAGGAGTTGGTGGATTTATTTCACATTTTGATCAAGAAATTAAAGATTAAAATTATTATTGTTTGACAAAATCAAATAAGTAATATACATTAAAATAGATTTATTTTTTTATATTTTATCAATATAAAAATCAACATATATTTGGTTTATAAGATTAAGTTAATAAACATGAAGTCCAACTAACAAATCAAAACCCAAATTCAATCAAATATCCAATGTATGTATTTATAAATTTCTCAAATCACACACATTGGATTTTCATTTCTCATTCAAATAAAACTCATTTTTGACATATGAATACACTGTTCATAATGTTCAAAAAATAGTTTCAACAATCCCCCCACATAGAAATGACTATATACACTAGACGACTTGACATGTTTGACCTTCTAAAGAAACTCAACTAAGAACTTTTGAGAGCACAAACGAAAAATCCACTCAATAATGAGTTGATAGCATTTTTTAGCCTTGAACCAATTATTGTTAATAGCTATCGGATTTACTCGGCTATGTAGTGAAAATGATGTCTTGAACCACATGAGCTTTGATGTAAACCTAGATAATAACTATAACACAATTTCATTCTCTCACAGAACTATGTTCTTTGTTGTGTTCATTTTGACCGTGAATAGTCCTGGTTTATCACAGTGATCTTGGAGAATATAGCCTTCTTTCATTCTTCTAAAAGGTCTCATTTCACACTCACAAGGTGATTTGCCATTAGCTTTGTTTAGAGGAATATCATGTACTACTGCATTCATATCTCAAAACTATGGATACAAATCATTAAAAGCAAATGATTATCCTCTATTCCTTACATGTAGCACTGTTTAATTATCATAGGAACTAGGTGTAAACCGAAGTCTTACAGTGCTTTGGGCAGATTTAGTTTGACTTGGTTGTCTCCTTGAACCTATTTTTTGGGATTTCTAGTCAGTTAGGTAGAGTTACCGCCAAACCTCATGTTAATTCATAGGCTTTAACTCATTCCTCTTGATGATATAACAATATGATCTCATGACACACATTTAATAAAAGGATCCTAGGGTGTCATCATAGTGAACATAATCTCTTTAGATTAGTCGAGATCAATTGTCTAATAATTTTTGTCATCTTTTTCAAGATACAATTAATCATATACGCAAAACTCAATGCATGACACTAGTTTTTTCTAAAAAAATCATATTGTGATAAGTATCACTACATTCATTTGGCCCTATTGCCAACAAATTTATATGGTAACCAAAGATTCCCTCACATTTCTTGAGATAACTCATAATATGCATGTTTTCATTTAACATCTTTTAAGAGTTTAGAAAAATTGATCTACAACTCTTTTAGATTTAAATGAATAAAAAAATAATTTTGTAAATAATTGTAATTTTCTAAAAAAATGTATTTCATTTTTAGAAATTCACGTTTTACATACAACTATTTTCATAGCTCTATCAAGTTGATTTCTAAATCCAACTTGTATGCTTTGGATTTTTCCAAAAACATATTTTTATTATTTAGCAAATATACATATCATTACAAGTTATTCTTTGTTGCATCAAAAACCACAACTCTCTTTAGTTATTTTCAACCATATTGACATTATAAACTACAATATACATGTTTGTTTCAATCACTTTGGTATGAGATTTCTCATCATTTTTGCATTCTCAATCTTTTTGCCACTCGCGTTAAGTATTGACAAAATATAAATGTTTTGATCAATATCAACAAACATTATATTTCTAATGGCGAATGATTCATATGTGGAAGACCTCTACCAAACTTAATTGGGGGCATCGACTCATGAATCCATTTTCATCCATATTATTTGATCTTTTAAAGATCAAAGTTTTATTTATTAACGGTATAACCATATTTGAAACTTTAATCCTTTACTCCAAAACAAATATCTGAAACAATAAATCAAAAACGTTACAACATTCTTGACAAAGTAAATCATCACATTAACCAAGTCAAAGCATTAACTCATTTTAATTATATATTTTCCTACTAGAATCGCAAAATCGCATTTTCCCACCAAAATCGCATATCGCATTTTTTTGTTTGAACCGCAAACACTCACTTTCTTGTCAAAACCCAAACATCTATTTCCCGCCAAACCAAAAATAGATTTTCCGCCAAAATTGTAAAATCACATTTTTGTCAACATAACAATATTATATTTTCATTAAACTAACAGAATCACATTTTCATGTTAAAACTGCAAGTTATATTTTTTTTCAAATGTCAAATTATATTTTTCAAAAAATCAAAAACTAATTTAAAATTATTTAGTTAAAAATTTATTTTAGATAAATAATAAATTTAATATAGTTGAAATTAAAATACAACTAAATCAAAATAAGGGTATATAAGGTATTTGTTTACTAAATTCATTTAGATAAAAATAGAGATGAACAAACGAACAAGTGTTTATCATTTGAATGAAAAAATGAACAGTTTCGAACAACATCCAAATGGATCACTTGAATATATTATCTAAATGGATCATTTGGATGAAGATAACAACTGGACAAACAAACATCACCTATATGAAACAACTTGAACTGGTACACACATATAAGACTAGAAAAAGGGTTAATTAGAAAATAATAACTTAGGTGTAGGTTGCAGGCAATGGCAAGCCCTTGACGATGCTACAGAGATTAGTGTTGAGGGGAATGTTGTACTCGTCCCTTAGTGATCTCTCTGGTGATAGAACGCTAACATACAACTGCTCCCCAAGGTATCTCCTCTCCCAGTTCTCAGACCTGATGTTCCACATACCAGCATTGTCAAATGTCAATAGAAGGACTTGGGGTAAACTTGCACTGTATGTCTGCTAACTGCATCAAGCAAGTTGTAGTTGTTTCTCTTTTCAGGTGTCCACCTTCCTGGCTCAGAACTGTAAGAAAGTCCCAAAGTTACTTAGAAGAGAGGGTTGAAGAAAAAAGACAGAGAGAGGGTGCGATCATACCAGCACTAATGCACCGGATCCCATCAGAACTCCGTAGTTAGGCGTGCTTGGGCGAGAGAAGTACTAGGATGGGTTACCTCCCGGGAAGTCATCGTGTTGCACCTCTTTTGAGTAAAGTCCACTAGCTCAGTGGAAAAACCCCTCTTACTAAACTATAGTTGCTCGGGTTCGAGTCGCGATGGAAGCACCATTTTTTCCCAATCAGCCTTTGTCAAGGATAGATTGTTAATGGAAAATGTAGTACTGGCATCAGAATTAGTGAAGAACTATCATAAAGATTCTGTCTCAGCAAGATGTGCCCTGAAGATTGACATTTCCAAAGCTTTCGATATGGTACAATGGCCTTTCTTATTGGCTACTTTATCAGCCTTGGGTTTTCCTGCTAGATTTGTCGTCTGGATAGAAAAGTGTGTTTCTTTGGCTTTTTTCTCTGTCCAAGTGAACGGAGAGCTGGCAGGTTATTTTAACAGTAAAAGAGGGCTTCGTCAAGGGTGCTCTCTATCCCCATAATTGTTTGTTATCTGTATGCAAGTCTTATCAGATGCTGGATAAAGCAGCAGTTGAATGTCGGTTTGGTATCACCCTTATTGCCAAGGGTTGAAATTAACACACCTATGTTTCGATGATGATGTTCTTATTTTCTCGGATGGTCAGAAGAGGTCTGTTAATGGCATCTTGGAGGTTTTTTTCCCATTTCGCGGGTTTCTCAGGACTTGGAATAAGCATGGAAAAATTCACGCTCTATATTGCAGGGGTACGAGACTTAGTAAAACAGACAATGCTAGAACAATTCTCTTTCGCAGTTGGTTCTCTTCCAGTAAGATATCTCGGGCTTCCATTAATGACGAAGCAGATGTCAGTTCGTGATTATACCCCCTTGATTGAGAAAATACGATCTCAAATCAGTTCATGGAATGCAAGATTCTTATCTTTCGCTGGACGTCTCCAACTGATTGGTTCTGTCATTCAGTTCTGCCAAACCCGAAAAATGCATTTTCCCGCAAAACACTTTTTCCCGCCAAAATTACAAAAACATGTTTTCACGGTAAAACCAAAAACCGCATTTTGTCACCAAAACCAAAAAAAAAATCATTTTCCAACAAAATTACAAATTACTTTTTCTCGTTAAAATCACAAAAATCGTGAATATGTATTTTCTGCTAAAAACCGCAAAATTATATTTCCTACGAAAACCATATTTTAAAATAATTATATTTTAGATAATTAGTATAAATTATTATTTTGAAACAAGTATTAAATTAAGACAATGGATATTAATAATATGTTTACTAAATTCATTTAGATGGAAATGGAGATAAGGAAACAAATATAAGTCCATTTAGATGATTAATCTAGATGATCCATGCGGCCATACAAACGAACAGTCTCAATAATATCTAGATGAACCATTTAGATGAATCATGTAAATACATTATTTGGATGAAGATAACAGATGATGAAACAAACAGCCCTTATCTAACTCAAATGAGACATCATACTTAAACATATATATTAAAAAGAAGTTGATATGAATTGATTTTCTACAGTTTTAACTCGACCAAAGTCTAAACTTTCTCTCATATTTTTTTCATACAAGAGATATATAATTGGTTTTAGTATATTGTAAATACTATATACTATTATATTTTAATGGCACAATATAGTACTATATAATATTCCATCCTTCTTCTCCTAGTCTTTTATTCTTCTTCACATTTCCTTCATCTTTTTCTTTACCCTTCTCTCATAATTTCCTCCTTTATTTAATTTTCTTCACCTCTCACACATATTTCTCCTCCTTGTTTTTCCTCACTCTTAACTCCTACTCTTCTTCTTCTCCTCCTCCTTTCGCCTCTTTCTCACTCCTCACATCTCCTCCTCTAACTCCTTGTTGTTTATTTGTGTCAGAGATTGACATAATTTTCAAGAAATTGTTATTTTGTTATTTTTTCTGTATAATGGCTATATCAGAAATTAATCATACTTATTATGACCAAGAAATATTGCATGGCAAAACACATAAAAAAAATCACTAACTCTAAGTTTAATACACCCCTCAAGTATGTGCCGGTTTTCAATTGAGTTCTTTTTAAATCTAGTTTGAATTTGAAAAATTAGATTTTTGTTTAGTTCTTTTTCACTTTGGATAAGATTTGTTCAATTTATTAATATTAAGCCTCTCTAACTAATGTTCTAAAAATCGTTAGGCAGTGATTATGCTTCTTATAGATGGTTATTGTTAAGTCGGGTGCCTAGGTCAATTTTCTTGAACGCTTAGAACGTTTTTTTTTAAAAAAAAATCAGGTTTGAAAAAATTGTTTAAGTCATACCTGATTTATCGATTAGACCAATTTTTAGAACACTGATTTTAGAACTGTCTCTAACTAATGGAAATTAAATAGGTCAAACTCCAAAAGTAAGATGCATTAACAATCATAGTAAAGCTGATGAGTAAGTGTTTTAGATATCTTGTTGTATTATTGTATACCACTACGGGTTAGGATAGAAAAAAAGGGTTACATCGATCAAAGGGGTTTACGATCTACAGGTTGAGGCCAAAGTTGAGTTTAAGTCGATCCCTGATCCCTTTGAATACATCTGTACCGTCGGGTATCGCACCATCAATCTTCGGTTCATCATTCCGGTTCATCAAACCATGGTTCTGGTTAACCGGTAAACTCGACAGCTTAGCGAGTCCAGTGATATAGAACTGTGTCATATCCATTGGTGGGTCCAACGAAGAAGGGAGAAGCCTCATGGTTTGAGAGGCCGAAGAGGAAGAAGGCGGCCTGCCTAAATGCATGGTATGGTGATTGTTATGGTCTTGAGACATTGATGAATCGTACCGGCTCTTTGAACCAGAAGTGCTAGCACGTGGAGCTGGTGGAGCGTGCTCGTGTATCCCATCGTATGTAATCAGCAGAAACTTTACATCTTCTGCTCCTCTCTCCACATGCTTCTTCACATTGCACGCAGTGTTTGTGCATTTGTAGTAGCTCCTGCAACAAAATACAAAAAAATAGAAAAATCTAATATATCAACTAACTAATTAGATTATAATAGAAAAAGAAGAAAACATGGTGAAATAAACAAACCTTGGATTTGGATTCCCTTTGACAACTTTCTGACCGTATTTTCTCCAGCGAAAACCATCGTCAGGATTGTTTTCTTCGCTTTCCAATTGAAAAATAACTCTTTGGCTCTTACATGATCTTGTGGCTCCAATCATGGTTGATCCCTCAAATTTCCTGCAAAACAATTATTTAGTGTAGGTTAATTTAATCAAATATGTTAAGTTCAATATTATTATATACTGATGTTATCTTAGGACCTTCTCTTTGGAGATGATGGTCCAGCATCTAGCTCATCAACAATGTTTTGATACTCATCTTCATCTTCCTTGTATTCCTCGCTCTCCCTCTCGATTTCAATGTTGTTGAGGTTGGTTTCGTTAACAACTGGACCAGATTCAATAGAAGCGACTAGAGGAGCATCAACATGAGATGGGATATATATATATATATATATATATCAGCAGAGCATGTAAAAAAAAAATACTATGCTAATCCAAAATGGAAGCAAACTTGAAACAAAAGCAACTCTTTTACCTTGTTGAGGAGGCAGACCAACGTGCATCGGATCGTTGTCGGATGTCATCATCGTTGCATGGTAGGCACCAGAACTTTCCACCGCCTCTGGAGGCTCGCCATTGGCGACTGGAGACGGAAGGATCATCTGGAGTATGTTAAAAACGATTCCACACATTAAATCTAACAAAGTATAGTTTTATCATCCATACATAAATTTTGTATTATCTTGTAATCGATTTGAAAATTGTAAACGCAAATAGAGTATTCAAACGTGAGCAAAAAAGAGGAAATGATAGATTCTATATCTAATGATTAATAATATTTACTTTTTACACCTAATTAGATGTTTTGCCCACCATACGGGCATAATTATATAATTATGTCAGAAGTACTTTATTATTACATGCATTATTAATTAATACCACCACTAATTTTTATAGTTAAAAATATTATTTTTTTAGAAAACAACACAATATATATAAGAATTGGTTCAAATGTATATTAAATTCATTGTATAATTAATATATTAATTTTAGTTAAATAATAGATAAACATAATTATTCATTAAGGGTGAAAAACATTTTTTAACCAGTCTGCCTTTTTAACGTGAAAAATCACTTCGCAAATAGTTGTATACATAGATTTTTTTTTAAATATCATACATAATAATAATCCTAAATATTTTGTACAACCACATATTCATTCGACTATGGATCATATGATTATATATCAAGTACTATCATAAACATTGTTACTTACCTGTGAAGGATCAAAGAACGTGTTTGGAAATTGCAACATAGCAGATGGGCTGAATCCTGGAGAGATTAGGACGAGAGGAGACGGGACAGTGGTCGACGTGTTCCTGAAGAAAGCAGCAAATGGACGGTTGTTCTGTGTCTCGAGCGGTGGAAGATTGAATTCAGTTCTTGCAGCTACTCTCTCGCCCAGACTGGATCTTTGCTCAGACTGATGATTAGTTTGAGAGAAGATCTCGCTGATCGGATCCACATCACCATTGTTGTCGGCTTGATTCAGCATTTCTACTAGCGTTCTAGGGCTAGGACTAGACGGTGGAGCCCAACACGTCATCATTCCTATGTTGTTTCCATCAAAACCATTCATTTCTCCTGGAGAAAACACTGAGACGTCAAGAAACAAGACAAAATAAAAATAATAAACTATATAAAGATCGTCGGAAATGGATATTAGAATAATGACATATTTTGGGATATTTTGAATGATTTGTAAATGAATGAAAAATGTATTTAATTTACAACTAGGTGTAAAGGAGAAACCTTTTTCATTTAGAGGAAGCTAGCAGGAAAAGAGGAAGACAGAAGAGATGTATGTGTGTAGTATAAGAGGGAGAGATGGTGTTTATATAGTAAAACTAGTAACCATTTTGCTTTGGTAATAAATTTAAAATGGTCAAACTTTTGTCATTTTTATAACTTTTTTTCTTTCATTTCTATATTCTGATATATATATACATATATATCTTCTTTATAAAATCACTAAATTAATAATTTACATAGACAAACAAAATCAGATTTAAAACCAATCTATTGTATATTATTTAATTATCAGTTTGTAACCAATGTCACTATAATCAGAACATCAAACTAGTAGATTAAATGATTATAAAGAAAAGCTAAACTACATAGAATATCACTCTGATTTTAGTTGTTTTCTAATGTTAACTAGGGGATGTATGTGCTAAAGGTACCTGATTTTTCATGGAGTCAGTTAAGACAATTAGTTTGGTTTTGAATGTTTTGATGAAGTTTAAAACATAGGCATGTCGTCCTCTCTCCAGACACCAACAAACTTAATTTCTAATAGAAATTGAATCCATAAATATAAATTTACAATTTTATCTTAGACCAACCCTTACTACGAAACTACTACTACTTTGTTAGTATTTATTAATAGTTCGATTTTTTAAAAAAAAAAAACAAATATTGAGGTTATACATATATTTAATCAATTTTAGATTGTTTTGAACCTTAATTTCCTCTCAAACAATAGTCATTAATATAATAGACTTAAACTAAATACAATATTACAGTGATTTTATATTCATTAATAGCTTTCACATAGGTAATATATATATATATAATATATATATATGTATTCATTAATCAGTTTTAGATCATAAGTTTATTATTATTTTGTTAAAATATAATTATTAACACAAAAGTTATATAGAAATAATATTACCGTGATTTATATTTACTGGTACTTAAATTTTGAAAATGAAAATTACTTTAATTATAATCAATTTAAATTGTTTGAAGTTTTTGATTTTGGAGTACGATACGAGTCAAGCATGTAATTAGATTACTGATCCACAAATCAGTATGATTAGGGTAACTAACGAGGGTCAAACACAAGACATAATAAACTTTGATCATTGTTTGTTAGAATAGCATCCATATGGAATGATTGTATTAAATTGTTGACTATGAAGCTATATCAACAATTTATTGAATTTGGTAATGCCATGTGCAAATAAAAGTTTCTATAAAGAAAATATAGTCACACCTAATTTTGTATGGAATGTTTGACTACGCAAAAATAGCAAAGTCAACAATTTGTTAACAAATAAAGCTTTAGTGAAATCATCCTCAAATTAATATTAGTTTTATCGTCTTTACTGTATGATGTATATTTCTATCTATATAATAGTTTTCAAGTTCTTTATAATTATTTTGAAATATTGTTTTGATTTCAATTTCAAAATGTGTGTTCTTTTCTTTAAAAAAAATATTTTGAACTTCAAAATATTGGTTCTAATAGGAGTGGTCGAGTGGGTAAATAAACTGAATCCAAAAATTTGAACCAAATCCGATCAGAAGAAATGAACCCAAACCAAACGAAATTCAACACAAATACCAAATGAGACTCGTTTTAAGGTATTTCCGGTTATCGCTTTTATCTGAACCGATCCAAATTTCAAAATTTCATAAAAATACTCATCCCAAACCGAAACTCAATCCCGAATAAGTATCCAAATACTTTAATGTTTATTGAGTACCTAAAATAATTATCTCTTATATGAATAATTAATTCAAATATTTAGTTTAATATATTTAGTATTTGGTTTAATATATTTGGTATTTGGTGCTCTTCTTTCTTCTTTATAGTTGAGTTTATTGAGTTTGATGTGTTTTTGTCCGAGTTCATCAAATATGATGTGTTTGCACTTAATTTTAAGTTATGTTATCTAATTTTGTTGTCTGTACTCTCTAATTTCACTTGTCGAAAAATTACAATAAAATTAATATAACAAGAGCATTTCTCTTTTCAAATTTTTGTTTTTGGTCTTTGTTCTACTGGATCTTTATTTGGTTAATATTTTGGAGCCGAAAACACGATTAATATCTGAAAACCCCCATGATTATACTGGGTTCAACCGATTTTTGAAAATGTTACTAAATCCGAGCTGATCCCAACTTAACCCGAACAAAATTCAAACTGAACTTTATAAAATTCATAAATCTGAAAACTCTAAACCCCATTAAACTCAAACTGAAACCCGATTAGTCTCCGAAGGCCCATTGTCCAGCCCTAGGTTCTACGAATAGAAGTCAGGTTACTGGATTTAGAGACTAATATCCTAACCGCTAAACCATATAACCAAATTAGTGTCTTTTCTTTCAATGAGTATCCTTGATATTTTTATTGGCTTTGGATAACATAAACTCGCTTCATGCGTCATATGAGAAACTAGTGTGAAATAGAGGAAGTCAGCACTTATGGGTCTTTACTGAGTCTGCATTTGTAGTTATGAAAAGAAAAATGTGATAGCAATAGGTCGATATGTCCGAGCGGTTAAGGAGACAGACTTGAAATCTGTTGGGCTTCGCCCGCGCAGGTTCCAACTCTACTGTCAACAATTTGTTTAGTTTTCCTTTATGTTGGTTATTTCAGCATCTCGTAACAATTTCAATAAGCTGATAGAAGGACACAGCACAAAGAAAGGATAATGAATATAAAAGATAGCGACAACAAAAACTAGGATCTTGTATATTTCTTAAACATTGAAATAAGATGACCATTATTCCCTTTCTCCACCATGTCTTTTACTACCTCGTGTGCCTCTAAAAATTTCCTTGCGTTTTCGCTAGTGTACTACTATACACCAAGAAGTTAGGTTTACACCCTCTTGACTCCATTTCCTTGAGTAACGAGTGCGCCTCTTTGAACTTCAGGGTCATACAAAACCTGCAGATCATTAAGTTGTACATAAAAACATTCAAGAGGTGCCCCTTTACTGTCATCTCTCTGAACATTTCCTTGGCTTTCTGGAGCTCCCACCTGATATGTATCCCGTAATCATAACAGCATACCAAAAAATAACCAAAGTTGTAAGACTGTTGGAAAGGTCGTTAATTAAAAGTTTTGGATTTAATGAACTGCTCCATGACTTCTCTTGCAAGGTCTGCTTCACCACAAGTGTATACCACCAGATTAAAAGTTCGAGCTGTTGTTGGGTAACCAGCTTTAACATCTCGTCAAATACCCTGAACATGGCGTTATACTCACCACACTCTGCAAATATATTCATAAGGATATGATAACAATTGGCCATGTGCCGGAAACAATCTTGCCCACCAACCAACCAAAGAACTTATACGATAGCTTACACACCTTGTCTTGTTATAATAGCTCAGAGTCCTTAACATCCCAACGAGAACCTCTCTCACTAAAACTCATGAGATGGTAACATTCAACTAATCTAAAGCTATCTTAACACTTACACCAACAAAAATACTAATCTAAAGCTGATGTGGTATTGAACCCTAGACAATCTTTCTAAAAAGTATAACCCGGGACGCACCGAGCTTAGCACTCTCAAAA
>CAJHQP010008090.1:0-28776 GCA_905132765.1 Moricandia arvensis
TGTAGTCAAAGAAATACATAATAATTACAAGGAAATATGATTTGACTGAGAATTTTGAAAAGCAGTAAAAGAAAACTTTTTTGGCATCACGAAATGGTCAAAGTGACCAATTCCACCTCTATCCAGGTTCCATTCGAACCAGCTGGTACCACAGCAGTAAGGAGAGGAACCCCACGCGGGATGATCGGTGTGATTGCCGTGTGATCTTTTCACGAACAAGTTGTTACTTGACGCCGGTGAAAACATTAAGAAAGCTTGAGAATCCTTGCCTTAAAAAATGATCGAGAGAGAAGTCCATCATCGCGGTCCGACAAGAATGCAGGTCGTCAATATGTACTAACCGGGGTGTGCGGTTCGGACCAAACAGGCTAATGAGAAGAAGTAGCAGTCATTTTTCGGATTCCTCAGCGAACCAGTCAAGTCTGGCTCCACTATCAGCCTTAGTTCGTCGAGATGGTCGGGAAAGAACGCATGTGGGTCGATCAGTTCGGTCGTTTGGACGTGGTTCCTTCCTTAGCTCCATTCCAGATGTACACGGATCGAGGCGGTACACGGCACGGTCGTCCTGGCCAGTACGATTGGATGGGCGAACCTCAGTTTAACTGTTCTGGACGGCTGATCTCCATTCTGGTCTGGTTCCATGTACTGTTCCATGTACTGATCCATGTACTGAGGCGCATCATTCCCTTCCTCTTCAAAAAGATTTGTCCACAAATATGGATCATCTGCAAGAAAAGGAAATAAATTAGAAACATTAAAACTTAAAGAAATGTCATACTTACCTTGCAGGTCATGTTGGTATGCATTGTCACTGGTCTTCCTAAGGATATGAAATGGTCCTTCGACCCTAGCCATGAGTTTGGACTTAGTTTTCTTCCGAAAAACGTTCCTTTCTCAAGTAAACCCATACAAGATCACCTTCTTCAAAAACGACCTTGTTTCTTTTCTTGTTTGCCTTTCTCTCATAGGTTTTTTTCTAGGCTTCAATGTTGGCTCGAACATGCTCATGCAATTTCTGAATGGACTCCGCCTTCTTTTTCCCATATGTACTAACTTTTCACTCAAAGGCAAAGGCAAAAGATCAATTGGAGAAATAGGGTTGAAACCATAAACAATTTCAAAGTGAGAGATTTAGTAGCAAAATGCACGGAGTGATTGTATGCAAATTCCACATGAAACAAGCATTCTTCCAAAGTCTAAGGTTCTTTTTAATCAATGACCTAAGCGAAGTAGATAAGGTCTGATTCACAACCTCAGTTTGTCCATAAGTTTGAGGATGACAAGTGGTGAAAAACAACAACCTTGTTCATAACTTAGACCACAAGGTCTCCCAAAAGAAACTAAGGAACTTAGCATCTCTATCTGAAACAGTGGTTCTAGGCATTAACCTAACAATATCTCTAAGAACAACTCATCAACATGCACGACATCATCAGTTTTATGACAAGGTATGAAATGTGTCATTTTAGAGAACCTATCAACCACCCCAAAGATAGAATCTCGTCCAGCCTTAGTCCTAGGCAATCCAAGCATAAAATCTATAGAAATATCTACCCAATGATGAGATGGATTGGGTAAAGCTGAATACAAACCTTGGTTTTTCATTTTGGACTTGGCCTTTTTGCGAACCACACATCGGTTACAAATCCTTTCCACATCTTTCATTAGGCTCGCCCAATAGAAGTGCTCATAAACCACATTGTAGGTTTTCTTGACTCCAAAACATCCCATAAATCCTCCTCCATACGCTTCCCTGACAAACAACTCTCTCAAACAGCATTGGGGCACACACAAACAGTTATCAAAGAATAGGAAATCAGAAACTTGATAATACTTCCCATAAGCGGTTTTGGAACATTTTTTGAAAGTCACTTTGAAGTCTGGGTCAGTTGCATAGAAGTCTTTCATAAATTCAAATCCAAGCAACTTAGTTTCAAGAGTTGAAAGAAGAACATACCTCCTAGACAAGGCATCAGCCACCACGTTTCCTTACATTGCTTATACTTAATGACGTAAGGAAAGGTCTCAATGAATTCGGCCCAACGTGCATGTCTCTTGTTCAACTTTTGCTGGCTCTTAAGGTGTTTCAAAGATTAGTGATCCATGTGAATCTCAAACTCCTTAGGCCAAAATAGTTCTGCCACGTTTGAAGAGCCCTCACCAAATTATACAGCTCCTGGTCGTAAATAGGGTAGTTGAGTGTGTCTCCTCCAAGCTTCTCACTGAAGTATGCAATGGGCTTCTTTTCTTGCATCAAAACAGTACGAATACCTACACCCGAGGCATCACATTCGATTTCAAAAGTTTTAGTGAAATCAGGAAGAACAAGTAAAGGGGCTTGAGTTAACTTTCCTTTGAGGATCTGAAATGCCTATTTCTGAGCTTGTTCCCATTTGAACCCAACGTTCTTCTTGATTACTTCCGTAAGTGGAGCTGCTATAGTGCTGAAGTTTTGCACAAACTTTCGGTAGAATCCAGCAAGAACATGAAAGCTCCTTACCTCACCTACGGTTGTTGGACTAGGCCAACCATGGATGGATTTGATCTTCTCCTCGTTCATTCTGAGTCCATCTGCACATACAACAAAACCTAAGAACATCACGTGATCTGTTCCAAAAGAGCATTTACCAAGATTGGCAAACAAGCGTTCTTTCCTAAGGATTTTAAGAACAGATTTCAAGTGCAGTTTATGATCATCACGACTCTTGATGTAGATAAGAATGTCATCAAATTAGACAACAACAAAATGACCTATGAAGGACCGCAAAACATGATTCATCAAATGCATGAATGTACTATGTGCATTAGTGAAACCAAATGGCATGACAAGCCACTCATACAAACCTAGCTTAGTCTTAAATGCAGTTTTCCATTCATCACCTTCTTTCATGCGAATTTGGTGATAACAGCTTTTCAAATTTATCTTAGAGAAAACAATGGAACCATGCAACTCATCAATCATGTCATCAATTCTAGGAATGGGATGCCTATAGTTTACTGTAATGTTATTGATGGCACGGCAGTCCACACACATGCGCCAAGAACCATCCTTTTTAGGCACAAGTAGAACATGCACGACACAAGGGCTAAGGCTTTTCCTGATGTAAGCCCTCTCAAGGAGATCTCCAATCTGCTTCTGAAGTTCCTTTGTTTCAACGGGGTTGGTACGGTAAGTTGGACGGTTTGGAAGAGACGCACCCGATATGAAGTCAATTTGGTGCTCAATGCCTCTTATATGTGGCAAACCCTTAGGATTCTCATCTGGAAACACATCTGAAAATTCCTGCAAGACTTCTTTCAATTCACTCGGAAGCTCTGGTGCAAGGTTAGAAGATGAAGCCATTACTGTTTCTTTATGAACAAGCAAAAGAAATTGTTGTTGAGAATACAAGGATTTCCTTACCTGACTTTCTTGATGAAGAAGTTGGAACTTTCTGTGAGATGCCACAGGTTCGTCCGGCTTAGGTTCTTTTTCTCGACTCCTCTTAAGTTGGACCTGATCTTGGTGAACCTCCAAAGGCATCAAAGACACCAATGTAATCTTCTTTCCCTTATGTTCAAAGGAGTATCGGTCTGTGAACCCATCATGTACGGCCTTCTTATCAAACTTCCATGGTCGACCCAAGAGAATGTGGCATGCTTCCATAGGAAGGAAATTTCAAAGGACCTCGTCCTCATATCGACTGATGGTGAGAGTAATAGTGACTTTTTCCTTTACGTACTGCTCTCCGGACTCGTTTAGCCATTCCAACTTGAAAGGTCGAGAAAGTGGTCTAGTCACAAGTCCAAGTTTCCTAACAAGAGTTTCATTATTAATGTTAGTGCAACTTCCCCCATCAATGATAACAAAACAAACTTTATCTGAAATCAAACATCTAGATTGAAAAATATTCTCCCTTTGTTCAAGTTCGTTGGTTTTGGGCTGAACACTCAAATATCGCCCAGTGACAAGAAGTGGACCGTGAGTTGGATAGTCAAAGTGGGTGTCCTCTTCATCAAAGATTGGAACAGTATCTTCATCAAAGATTGGACCAGTATCTTCATCAAAGGTCGGAAATGGTTTATCATCCAAGTGATCGGGATCCTCATCAAAGATAGACCCAAGTGCATCGTCCAACGGTTTCCTAGCAACAAGAAGTGGCCCATGATGTGGGTAAGCGAATAATTCTTCCTCTTCATCATATATCGGACCAAGATCCTCCTTATTGTTCTCCTTATCGTCCTTGGAATCAAATTCTCCATTCTCCAAGAGAATCATCACCTTCTGGTTCAGACATATGTTAGCATAGTGTTCAAGACCATGACATCTAAAGCACTGGATGTCTCTAGTCCATTTGGTAGCTTCTACTGCCTTTTTCTATCAACACAAGCAGGGACATTAGTCTTAAAAGCAGTGTTTGTTGTGGTTGGAGACTTACCTTTGTCTTGGTAGCTTGGTTCGGAAGCAAATGCCGGTTTTGAGTAGCTCTTTCTTTTGACTTGCTGTTTGATCAGAATAGCCTTGTGTAACATCTGCTCCACACTTCCACACTCTTGAAGTTCCATCTGATCTTGGATGTCACGGTTGAGACCTGAAAGAAATCTGGCCATGGTGGCATCTAAGGGCTCATCTACATCCGCCTTGATCATCAAGATTTCCATCTCTTGGTAATAGTCCTCCACTGATTTGGTTCCTTGAAGCAAGCAACTGAGTTTCTGGTGTTGATCTCGGTGGTAATGAGTAGGAACAAATCGTCTCCTCATCAGCATGGTAAACTCATCCCATGAAGCTATCGGACGTTCACATGTTCTCCTCTTCTGACTCACAACTTGATCATACCAATTAATAACATAGCCAGAAAACTCAGTTGCAGCCAATCTAACTTTCTTAAGATTATAAAAGTTTTGACAATCAAAAACAAGTTCAATTTTTCTTTCTCATTCAAGAAAAGCATCTGAATCATTTTTGCCATCAAAAGTTGGAATTTTAAGTTTCTTGGACTACAAAATCTATAAATATGTAGTCTTTAGGAAGACTTACATAAGAAATATGAATTTGATTGAGAATTTTGAAAGGCAGTCATAGAAAACTCTTTTGTTCAAGAAACAGTCAAAGTGACCATTCGCCTATTGTCCAGGTTTATCCGAACCAGCTGGTACCATGGCGGTAAGGAGAAGGACGCACGCGGGATGATCAGTGTGATTTGCCGGGTGTCTTTCACGAACGAGTTGTGTACTGGCGCCGATGAAGACTTCAGAAAGCTTGAGAATCCTTGCCAAAGATAAATAATCGAGAGAGAAGTCCATCATGCAGTCGAACAAGGATGCAAGGTCGTCGGTATGTCCAACAAGGTGTGCGGTTCGAACCAGACGGCTAAGAGAGAGAAGTTGTAGTCGTTTTCGGATTCCTCACGACCCAAGTCAATTCTGGCTCGACTATCAGCATTAGCTCGTCGAGATGGTCGGGAAAGAACGCCTGTGGGTCGATCAGTTCAATCATTAGGACGTGGTTCCTTCCTTAGCTTCATTCCGGATGTACACGGATAGAGATGGTACACGACACGGTCGTCCTGGTCGGTACCGTCGGATGGGCGAACCTCAGTTGAACTGTTTAGAACGGCTTGATCTCCATTCTGGTTTGGTTCCATGTATTGATCCATGTACTGAGGCGCATCACTTGTGTTGCTGATAATTTAAGCGTCCCTTCTACTCGTTGTTAGGTGCTGCTGCAACTGAAAATAGGTCAGCGAGATCTCACTGGTGGTTTGTATCGCCGTGATAAAAGGTTAAATTCTTGGCCCCTACCGCTAGATGTGGCGATTACGAAATGAACACGGCTAGTATATCATCCTATGAAGAATTATAAAAATGTTTTGTATTCGATTTTACAAATGAATTCTACCTCGAGAAGTTTGATTGTATTTTGTTAAAGATGTTCTGTAAATATTTTTCATCATTAATGTGCAGAAATTGATTCGAGACTCCAAGCTCAAAACTTCCAATAAAAACAATGAATCTTACAATACTAAAAGTTGAATCTAGATGTTTCATGAAGGTTATATTCTAAAGAATCGGAGCGTTGGTGCTCATTAAAATCTATAGGAGCATGCATGTGAGAAGTGGTTCAAATCAGAGAGTCAAAACCAGAACTGAGGATTGAAAGAAAAAAAGTTGATGGAATATAAGAGGAAACAAAGTAACATGACACATAAAATAGAACAGTTAAACCGATTAGTTGTGAAGATTTTACAAATTACTTTTTTATATTAGTCATTTTATTACAATCATGAATTCATGTTTTAAGTATTGTTTGGAACTCATACCTTAACCCTAAATAGGAAGAAGGTAGAAGTGTATGACGATAGTTCTTAAGCCAAAACAAAGTTGAAATCAATAGTAAATTTAACAATTGTTTTATATAAAAGCTAAATAACGAAAATAAAAGAGTGCATAGACTATAACAAAAGTTTTTTTTTCTGACAAAGTGGATTATAACTAAAGTTAAATAAACTTTATCATCATCCTATATATGATTCCAAAATCAAATTATAACAAACGGTGAGTACTTCTTTTAACAACTATTTTATCTATAAAACTTAAGATTACAACAACATTTTATGAAATAATAAAATTACAACCAAATGTGAGTTCTTATTATTCCAAATCTGTAAGACAAAAACATATTAATAAATAAGAATAAATATGTTACCAATTTAAATCTTATAATCGGTTCCAATATATATATATATATATATATTAACATTTATATGGATAAAATAGAGATAGAATTAAATTAAATATAACAAAATCTAAATTTAATTAAAAAATTCTTAACATAACATATAGATATGTATATATATATATATATATATATATATATTCAAGTAAATTTAACTGCTAACCATTCTTTTACTCTGCAAATGATGAAATGTGAGGGTTACATGCAAATGTTTAAACATCTAAAGCTTCCTAATAGAGTTCTATTGGACGTTTTTATGGGTATATAATCTGTTAAAAAGTTAAAAATAGTAAGAAAATATGAAAGAGAAACATATGAGTTTTTCAAACCTGATCTCGCACGGTACTCTTAAATAACTGTATGCTAGCATTTTCTAATTGATCAAAATAAAAAAAAAATTAAACACTAAACTGCTATTTAAAATATTATTCTTTATCACTAGAAACTCCAAATGGATTTTTCCACCAGTGGAAGTGCTCTAATGGTCTTTCATAAATTACATGAAGCATGAAATAATGTAACACGTTAAAAACTTCAAGTTTGTTCCTTCTCCGAGGTATTAATCATTTTCTTCTTATCGTGTTAAGTTCATTCTCTTTTTCTGTGACATTTTATCATATGTATGTAGTAGCATATTGAATATCCTTTGTGATAAGAACCTAACAATTTCAGAATGCACAAGTTTCTATACAGCTAAAGGGATGTACACTTCTGCTGAAGTCATTTGAGTTCCAGAACCTTGAATCCCATATCAGTCATCACCATTTTAACCCCGGTAACTCCATTTTGGGTCAGCTCGCGTACCATTACATGGCAGTTAAGTTCAAGCGGATTAACTCTTCTTGACCGGTAAAAGGCTAATTCTAACTTCAAGAGTGTAGACCCGAACAGAGCCGATCCATCTCTCAAATTAGCTATGGAGAATCCGAAATGAATTGAGGAGAAAAGAAACATTTGTATGAGTGAATACCGAACGTATATATATAAATAAATCCATTTAGCTTTTCTAATAACCATATAATGAAAAGCAAAGCATGCGAGAAAAGAGAGAAAAAGTTTATAAAACCATAAATAAAAATGAAAATTCAGTACTGATCCTAAAACCAAAAACAAAAGTTAAATTATTTATGAATCTAACAATTTCTTATAGTGGGAACTCAAATAGGTAAAAATGAGGAACTAGATTATAATGAAGTTTTAGTTAGTTTTCGTTATTTCTATTTGACCTATATTTTGGATATTAAAAACAATAAAATTAAGTTTTAAATAATTTCAAAGTCATAAATCACTTTATTTTTCAATACAGTAAATATATTCAAATAAAATAATATATAAAATGTACATGTACTTAAAGTTTATGGGAAAAATCCGGGCGTAGCCCTGGAAAGGTTCTAGCCACTAATAAAAACTCGTATATAGTTATCATAGCCACTATTATTAAGTGTTTAATTTCTGTAAGTAACAATTTAGTTACTACTTTGCCCCATTTTCAGAATAATCATTAATTTTGAAAATAATCAAACCTCGAGTAACTATGATTTAACCACTAAAATAATGGTTGCTGCCATAAGCATAATTTTTCTACATATTTTTTTGGTGAAATTTAACTTTAATTTTGTGACATAATTTTTGTAACTTTGTAGTTGCCACATGCCACAAAATTTTATAGCTGTATAAACTTTTCTCGGTCACATGCTCAGGTAATTTTCTAAATTTTGTTTATGCATCGTCACTATATTAATGTTGATTAAAATAATAATGATATGATTTAGTAAAATATATGTTATGGCTTCATTTTTATTGTGACAAGTCAATTTACATTTTTGGTTAAAATTATTAAATATATTTGTTACAGTATGTTAAGTTGCATTTGTGAAGTTTACATTTTTAATATAATTCTCAAAATATGACGATAACTTATAAAAAAAATTATCAAATATGACTCAAAACTTGATTTTGAATGTAACAGTGTATCCCAAATTCAATCAAATGCAAAAGTAATCCAAAAGTTAGTGAAATTACAACAAATCCTTTATGACCAAACAAAAAATTTATATTGATTTTTAGCAGCCCCGTTTCTTACATAAAATGGATTCTGAGCTAAAAAAATTGAGACTCATTTTTCATACAATTTTCATATTTTACAAAAATTAGACCCTTGTTTAAGCTAAAAAAGGTCAAAAAATATAATGGGCCATGTGCAAATGTGCCTCCAGCACATGCCTTGAGCCGGGTCTGATTTTTAGCATCATAACCCTCTGCGTGAGAATATTTCCGTAAAAATATTCTCTCTCGTATAGTAAATCTTAAAAATAATTTAAAAACTTTAATAAAAATATTTATATAGGGAAAATTGGAATTATGTAACTATAAACATTTATTAATGATGTAAATTTACATTCACTAAAATTGAATTATTTTCAAGATAGATAAGTGAATGTACGTAGATTGAGTCATGATAGTCTTTAGTTTAGTTTTTGGTAACATATGTTGTAGTATTGTTGATATTTTTAAGGTTAGACTTTGAAATCTTTTCTTTTCTTTTTTTATTTGATAAATATGTGTTAGTGACTATCTAATATTGATTTTAAAACATTTTCTAAGTTTCTTTTAAGTTTAAGGAAAAAAAGTTTGCTTAGTTATTTGATTATATGGTTTTGGAAAACTTCGGAAGTATTCTAGCATATAATGCATTAGAAGATTTTTGGAAGATTTCACAACAAAGTCTTCCATTTCCCGCTTAAGTTTTAGTAGAATTTAGGTTTCTCTTCTAATCATTAATTTAGGAATTTAGGTTTCCGCCAAATGCGAAGTCTTCCAGAAGTTTTCCATAAGTCTTCCATGAAGTCTTCTCATATATTAGATCTTAAAATAATTTATAAATTTTAGAAAATATATTTTGATAGGAAAAAAATCCAAATCATATTATAGACATTTCTAAATGATGCAAATTTATAATAACTAAAATTGAATTGTCTTAAACATAAGTGAGTGAATGTAGATTGAGTCACGATAGTCTTTGGTTTAGGGATTGGTAACATATGTTATTATATTTTTTATATTTTTAGGATTATATTTTAGAATCTTAACTTTTTTTTAAAATGACCTATAGGTTCTTATTTTTGTCTATATAAAAATATTTCATAAGTTGATTTTGACTTTAATGAAGTGGTTATTTGTTATTTAGTTAGTTTTTTGATTTTAGAGTTTGGAAGACTTCCTCGGAGACTTCCCAAGAAGTATTTCATAAATTCTTATAGTGCATTATGTTAGAAGACTTCTTAGACGAATAGTAAATTTTGGTTTTATAAGAATATTGGAAAGTCTTCTGAATCGGAAATATTTAACCTAATTGGAAATTTTGTCTCCTTATATAAAAAAATTTACATATTTTATCTCCTCCTATCAAATGGCTGTCACAAAAATGTAATGTTTCTCACTCTAAAACTCTCCAGCCTCTCTCTAATTTCTTTAAACTTGAAAACACCAAACTTTAAATCTATATATTTCTCATTTTTTCTTATGTATTTCTCACTAATTTATCTTGTTTTTACAGATTTTTCATTAGATGACTCTCATCTTTCACTCATTCAAAGGTAAGTCCTATAAATCTTGGATATGTACTTTTGTGTGTGTTTATATGTTAGATTCTAAGAAAAAATTAGATTCAACCTAATGTGACTGTTTTGTTTATTATTGAAGCATAATTTTTTTTAAAGTTTTTGAATGTTTTTGAATATGCAGATTTTTTTTATATTGGAGTTATTCTTTGGAAAACTTCTTAGAAGAGACTCAGAAGACGTCTTGGAAGACTTCTTTGGAAGTGTTCTAATGCATTTCATGCTAGAAGACTTCCCAAGAAGTAGAATTCCCAAGAAGTCTTCAGGAAGTCTTTAGGAAGTCTTTTGAAGTCTTCTTCTGATAGTGGTACAAATTTTGGATATGTATTTTTGTGTGTTTTATATATTAGACTCTAAAACTTATAGATTCAACCTAATTTAACTGTTTTGTTTATTATTTAAGCATAAAAAATTATTGTTGAAGTTTTTCTCTATTTTGAAGCCATTTGAATTTTTGAATATGCAGATTTTTTAGATTTCAGTTATACTTTGGAAGATTTCTCAGAACACTCTCGGAAGTCTTCTCAAAAGACTTCTTAGAAGACTCTCGGAAAACTTCTTGGGAAGTCTTGTAATGCATTTTATGCTAGAAGTCTTCTGCCTAAGTGGTACAAATGAATGATACTAAGTGGAGTTCAAGCTTATTTATGTCGAGGAATAATATCTAGCTCAATGTGTAATAGTTTTGTTTGTGGTCTGTTTTATGATTTGTATGTGTACTCTTCTAGTTGTGAATTCTTTTGTAAACTTGAAGATATGTTAATGAAAAGAATTTGGTAAATATGTTCATGTTTATGAAGGAAGACTTCTTAAGAAATCTACTCTATAGCAGACATCTTGAGAAATCTTCCTTTGTAAATATTGATTTATTTTTGAATTTGAAAAATTCTTGAAATACCCAGAGAAGAATTCTTCTATGATAATAATGTTAGTTTTACAATTGACTAAAGTAATGCAAATATTATAGAAGTCTTCGTACGTTCACATGAAGCTTTCTCACTGTTGCCAGAAATTTGCTTGGGTTAGAAGACTTCTAGAGAAGTTTTCTCTCATAACCAAAGGTTTGATAAAAAACCCGTAATAAAATTTGAGAAGAATTCTCAAGATGTCTGCTGGTAGAAGACTTCTCAAGAAGTTTGCTGGTAGAAGACTTGTCAAGAAGTCTGCTGGTAGAAAACTTCTCAAGAAGTCTTCTCATTAATATTAAATTATTACTATAAATTGTCAGTTGCAAAACTAACCTACGCAGATTTCTTGTGACAGTGAGAATACTTCATCTAACAGTAAAGAAAACTTTCCGAGAAGACTTCTCAGGAAGTCTCCTATAAAAAGTCAAATTTCTAACAAATTTTGGTTAATTGCAAAACTAACATGTTTAGCCGAGAACACTTTTTTAGAAGTCTTCTCGGTTTCTTTTTTTAACAAAGAAAAGTTAGAAGAATCTATTCTATTAAAACATGATCATGACCAATTGATAAATGTTGTGTCCAACTATTTATTCCTAGATTTACTATTTCATATTAATAAAAAAGATTTGTATATAAAAACAAAACAAGTTTTATAACTACTTTTTAATTAGACATATTGGTAACTTCCACAAATATAGGGATCTACTTCTCTTATATTAACCGGCAATTATATATTAATAATTAATCATATTTTAATTGGAACCAAACAAACACGTATGAATATCTATATTATTCTATTATACATATAATTATCAATAGATCTATTAAATTCAGAAAAACTAATTCTAATCGGTGTGCATATTTTGTAATGTCTTGAAAACAATAAAATTGATTAAAAATACAAATATAAAAATTATTTTTTTCGGAAAACTAAAACAAAAAATATATCCGTCCTTTTCAAAGGACGGGTCAGAATCTAGTTTTTCTATTAAAACACACAAAAAGTCAGTTGAAAAAATAACCTATGCGTTGACCAGAAGAATTCTCTACAAAAGTCTTCTTCGCGAACAAATCTGGTTTTTTTTATTTCATACATTGAACTTGGTGAGATAACTTTCTTACCTTTTTAAACACACAGAAATTCACCATGAAAGTGACCCACTCGTTAATGACCAAGAATCATGAGCTTCAATGTCTCTATGAATCCTAAAAAGTTTGGAATCAAAATCGTGTTTTGGATGAAATTAGAGAGAAAGTGAAATATGTGTGATTTGTGTTCAAGAAATGAGATCAGAAGAGTAAACATCAAATTTTTGGTGCATTAAGAGCTTCAAATTGGTTGTTGATGATGGTTGTTGTATTGATGGCAATGACAATATTGTAAATATTTGATGAAAATGAGGATGATAGAATAAAACGCTTATTTGTTAAAAATAATAATAAAAAAAATATGTTATTTTCGTGAATAACTCGAACTTCTAAGGTAAATAAGACAAATGTTACTTTTGGGGTTAACTACAAATTTTGAGTCATACTTTAAAAACACCTTAACTTATATGTATTACTAGGGATGCTTCCGCATTTCGCCCGGGTTATTGTTTATCTTGCTGTTTGTGATGTACTTGGTCGTTGTTGCTGGACGGTTGTAATTATGGCATGGAACTGAAAGTGAGGAAATGTGTATGCTATGTTTTATTGGAACCTATACTCTTATAGATAACTTGAGGGAGATTATGTGTATATTAGGGTTGTTACATAGTAGTGACTAAGTAAGTAACCTTTTTGGGAGAACTTGCAACAAGAGAAGAGTTAACTGTGTGGCTATGTGGTTTCCACTTCCCCATTCAATTTAATTTCTGAGTTTAGTAATATTGTAATGTTAGAGTGGGAAGTATTTGTTTAGTTTTCTTTGTAATGTATTGAGGAAAAGATGAAACTAAAAGGTATCTTCTCTATTTGAATGGTTTTTTTAATGGTTTAACATGTTGAGTTTATGAGCTCTCTTGAGTTCTTGTACATTTTCGGTATTTCTAGCCTTGGAGAGTGTTTCCTGCTTTGTGTAGATTCTTTGAAGTGTGACACAATATTTATGCTTAAATGTTGAGGAAGACCCCCTTTTTGTTAGTTTGACTTATATGTTGTCAGACTTAATAGTATAATGTAACCAACGAAGACCAAGGTTTATAGAACATATGAGTATGTTAGGTTGAGTTGCTGATCGTTGGTTTCGTTGATGGTACATACTTTGTATGTCAACCTTTTAGCGCTTGACTTAAATTAAATAATGACATCAGAAATTTGGATCATATGATTGTTGAGTTAATTGGACATATTGAAAATATATAATAAACTTTGAAGGCATTGAAACTCAATGTGGCCTCTTTAGCGATGTTATGGTTTTCATCTGTATGAAACAACTCATTTTTAGTTACCTAAATGTCATTGTGTGAGCAGAACATGTCAAAACTAAGGAGCAAGAGATAACAATAATAATTCAGATTATTTACAAAACAGAAATGTTTTCTGGTATGACTTATTCTCTGCTCTTACAATTTCTGCCGCTTCTTATTTTGGAGTTTCGTTTGGTTTCTTACTAACGTTAGGATATTGGTGGTATTGTGTCTTGCATGTCAAGTTGTTGAATCAGTCAAGTAAGTTGATTTATCGATGGTGGGTGAAAGAGGATAGTACATAGCCACAAGCTTATTATTGCACGACGAATACCTAGTCAAAATCCCAACATCCTTTGCAATTTTTTCGTGCCACATCCTTGGTTGACGAAGGGAACTAAGTAACAGAGGAAGCTGCATAAGGAGAGATTTCTTCAGATAGTTTCCCTTCAACATTTATCTTCATTTACAACAACAGATCGTGATACATGATCTTGACACAACTCATGTGGAGTGAAGTTGCAAAGCGGTGTGCTTACCAATACATGATCTGGGCATGATTATCTTTATTGTTTCTGCTCGCTTTCTCTAATGAATCATATGTATTTATGCCTAACATTTCAGCTGGCAATACATAGTGCCTTTAGATTTACTACCATAAGGCATCCTCTACTCGTTATGTACTAAAACTGATAATGTGAATTTGAATTTGTATTTAAAAGGTTGAACGATGTGTCAAGTACAACAAAGGAGCATTTTGAAATAATAAATTGTTAAAAACGTCTAACCACTACAGGAAATGTGAGTTTTAATAACAGAACATGATAGCGTTTTTTTTTATTGTGCTATAGTTGACATACCTCTTTCTTTTAGATATCATTTGCGAAAATACAAACGCTATGCAAAACAAAAGCGCGAAAATAATTGATTTCCTCTCTCACCCTTGTTACAATTTGTTTGTGGCCATTGATTGTTGATCATGTGGCCTAAAATCAATCTTTTCCATCTATCCATTCAACCCTCTCTCTCACGATTGTGATAAACCTAGAATTACAAAATCATCAGATCTACGCATAAACCTAAAATCAGAAAATAAAAATCAAGTTCTCACGATTCTAACTATCGTGATTCAACCCTCTCTCTGTCTATCTCTCCCGCCCATGATGAAGCGACAACGTTTAACTTGAGTAAGATTCAAGCCACAAACAGAGATGGAGGAGAAGAGGCTTCGATGGTTCAGCTCCGTAATCTACCGATTATGTGTTTGTTTGTGTCCTTTCAATCTCAGTTCTAGGTTAGTTCTTTTGTTGTGTCCTTTCATTGCATCTGAAATCTTCGTGGTCGGAAACAAAGTGTGTGTGTTGTGTGACGTTGAGAAAACAAAGTTTGCAGTTTGATCCATTGTGTCTATTCGTTACATCTGAAATCTTCGTTGCCGGAAACTGGTTATGTTCTTAGTTAGTACTATGTGTGTTGTGCTATGTTGAGAAGAAAACGTTTGCAGTCCATTGTGTCTCTTCATTGCATCTGAAACTGGTTTTGTTCTTAGTTAGTTGTGTGTATGATGTGTTGTGCTGAGAAGAAAAGTTTGCAGTTTGGTCCAGTGTGGTTTTTCTTCATCAATCTTGAACCAGAAAAGTCTTTCTTAACCGGTCTTCTTATCTCTCTTTATGTTCTGTGATCTTTTGACATTGTGCTGGAAAGTATCTAGTGCTCTATTCTTGACTGCAGCAATTCAAAATTCATCGTGTCTCAAGTTAGCTGAGGAGCTTGGAGTAGTGATTGCTAACTCATAGGTGTCTTGGTTCAAGGCAGCTAGTCGACAGCAATCATATCACTTCTTTGTACACCACTTATCCTCTATAAGCTTTACCCTCCAAGGACACACCAGAGGCTCATAGTATTGCTTTTCCCAGATGGGTTCCGTCACTAAAAACGAATGGATCATGGTCAGTACAATGCTTCTTGCCGTCACTCTTTGGATCTGCGGGTAGGTGTCACTCTTTGTATCTACGGGTAAATGTGAACCTTAAACACTATTTCAAAAATTATATATTTTAAAATTCGAATTCCAAATTTTAAATATAAAACTTGAGATTTAATCATTATATGAAACAAAAAATTATTTAATTTATATATGTGTATTTATATATATATATATAGTTTAGGGTTTTATATATTTAGTGTGATATTACGATATAGAGTTTGGTGTACTTAAAACCTTAAACCCTAAAACTTAACCCCAAACTTCATATCATACTTCAAACTTTAAACCCTAAACCCTAAAACTTAACCCCAAACCTTATATCATACTTCAAACTTTAAACTCTAAGCTTAAAAATTTATTGTTTCGCAATTCACTCTCGAATTTTAAAATTCAAACTTCAAACACCATACTCCAAACTTAAAATTTATACCCCAAACCACATCTAAACATGAAACCAGATAAATTATAATCCCAATAAGAATTCATTAAAAAGAAATCCTAAACTATAGACATAAATCTTAAAACTCTAATACTTTTTACACCATACCCAGAAATTGTAAACTTAAACTCAATTTTTTTCCTTTTAATCTTAATTAAAATAGGTCTACACTCAAATCTTAAATCTTAAAAATAGCTCTACACTTAAATTTATTTTCAATTTAAAAAATTGGAACTTAAAATTTAAATTATAAACTACAAAATATAAATTTTGATTAAAACATTATTTTAAAATAATAAAACCAAAAAAAATCATCAAATAGTGAAACACAAGACACAAGAAAATAAAAAAGAAAGACAATTCTCTTGGCCAATTAGATCTATATACACGGATCACCTTCTCAACCGTGATTATATTAAATCAAAGGTTAAGATTTATTCTTTTCTTTTTTTTCCTCACAAGCTCCCTCTCTCTCTCTCGAAAGATTTATTATTCTTTTTATTCTTTTCATCTTCTTTTTATTCTTTTCATCTTCTTTGCTCTCATCTCTCCAATCGATTAGAAGCCTCTATTTCACAACCACGGACATGTTATCTTCCTCAAGTTTGGATCCCGTCCCGTTTTGGTCCTCTCTTCCCCAGAATTCATCGAAGTGTGCTTTACCAAACACGACCAAACCCTCACGAACCGCCCTAGGACCATCACCTATGATCACTTCAGCTACGACTACAAGAACTTCGGACTAGCACCTTACAGATACGGATTCATACAGAAACGTTTGAAGCGGTTGAGTTTTTGTGTAAAGTTTCAGACTTTATCTTGTTGGAGAATGAAAAGGACAAAGTTCTGATCTTGTGCTGCAGTTTTGCTAGATTTACGTTCACAATCTCAATCTAACATGTTGATTCAATTGTTTGTCGATTGAGATTCTTGTGATTTTCTTAACAGTTATTTATGTATTTGTGTAGATTTAAGAAAAGAGTGGAATAAGAAGAAGAAGATAGTGTGAGAGGGACAGGCTCGGAATCATGGCGAGAGAAGGCAATGGAGAAACTCTGGTATCGAGCAGACGAGGCGACGGAGAAACTTGATGGCTGTAGCAGATGACTCGATAGAAGTCAACTCCAGTAACTAGGTGATGCGATGACAGCACTCTGGAGGCGGATGCTCTGGAGGCTGGAGGCGGATGCTCTGGAGGCTGGAGGCTAGAGGATTAGGGTTGCGGGCAGAGGCATAGTTTAGGTTTAGGTTAATTATGTTTTGGTTAATTATGTTGTGGTTTAATGTTTTAGTTTGTTTTTGGTTTAATGTGTTCTTTTGTATACTGTATTAATTTGAAAAAAAATTATTTGACAATCTTTTAATTCTGTATTATTTTAAAAATTAAAATATTAAATTAAATTTGTCATAAACGAAATAAAACAATTACATATAAAAATGCAATGACATATTTATATATTACTATTGATAGCTATAGTTAAAAAGTTAAAATATTATTTTTTGTGATGCTATGATAAAAGATTATAATTGCATAACACAAATCGCTATTACTAATTAAATATCAATAGCACATAACAAAACTGCTACGCAATGTACTAGACCTATTATTGCGGGTAATAATGGAGTGATTTCTATAACGCTGTGTTAACGTACACTACAAGAAAGCAGTGATATTCCGACGAATAATTTTGTCGGAGTAAGCATATTCCGATGTGATTCTGAAGAAATTGTTCGTCAGAAATATATCGTCGAAAAAACAAATTTTGTCGGAATTTTGTCAGGCAGTCTGAAAGAATACAAAGGACGAATTATTCCGAGAAAATTCTGACGAAACATATCGTAGGATCACTTCCTCGGAATTTCCGATGGAGACTTCGTCGGACATTTTCTGACGGAGTAGGGTTATAGGAAAATACCGTGGGCATCGATCCTTAGAATATTCCGAGGGATATTTAGAATATTCCGAGGAAGTGTATCCCTCGGAATATTCTGAGGAATTGGGTCCATCGAAATATTCCGAGGAATTGTATCCCTCGAAATATTCCGAGGAAATAGTTCTCGGAAATTTCCGAGGGATACAATTCCTTAGAATATTCCAAATTTATCATTTTTTGAAAACATATTTTTTTTATTTTGAATTGAATTTTTAAAAATAAAATTAAATCTGAAATAGAAAACATATTATAATATTTAAAGTCTTACAAATTAAAATAAAACATTTAGAGTTTTTTTAAAACACAAACTAAAACTCGGTCGGGAACAACCATTTCATCAACTCCATCATTTGTTCATTCATCTTCTTCGTTGCCGCCACTTCAGCTTGCTGATCGGCCATCTGAGCAAGAATCATGTTGTTATAGGTCTTCAATGCTGCTATGCGGTCATCCTTGTTCTATAGCAGCGCCATAAGTGTCGGATCAACAAAATGCGATGATGAAGAAGAAGGAACCGACTAAGATCGACGATTCAAACCGACCAAACGACCTTTCTTCTTTGGAACCCCCTGAAAGAGAAAACATAATATTTTTAGTAGTAATAAAGATGATGAAATGAAAATATAGTAAAAATTAAATTGAAATTAAAATGAAGATCTTACCGATCCGTCGAGTTTGTTGATTCAAACTCGAGACATGTTGGTGGAAGCAGCAATAGTGGCGTCCTCGTCAGAGAGAAGCTAAGATAGGCGGGTCTCTTCGTCTTCCTTCTGGGTTTCGACCAGGTCGACCACTTCCTTCACAAGACCATCAAAAATTTCGCCGGTCTTTTTGTTGATATACACCATCTTCATTAGGACGAGATCATCAACCGTCTCACCATCCTTTTCTTCCGCCTAAAAAAACATTTGTTGAAAAAAAGCATTAGAAATTGAAGAAATGCATAAAAATTAAAATTAAAATATTTAAAGAATTAAAATAAAAAAGAGATTCAACTTACCATTTGTTCTCCCAGAGTGTTACTACTCTGGGCACCCAAGTTGTGCTTGTACATGCCCTTCCCGGGACAATCGCTCTTGCGGTTGCCGGAATTGGTCATCGAGAGGTTTTGCATCTCGGTCTTCTCCCAGTGTTGTATCAACTCGGCCCACACCGTCTCGTTAATCGATTTCGGTGTCTTTCCTACGAGCCACTTCTGATTCCACTCATAGATCTGATTCCCATAATTGTTCATGACTTTATGGAAAAAGAAATTACGGATATAGTTTGTCTGATCAGGATTCCAGTTGAATTCTTGCTGAAAAAACACAATTAGTAGAAATTTTATGCAAAGATTAAAAATATAAGTTAATTTTTTTTAAAAAAATCCGCAAACTAACGAAACCACATCTCATACTCCTCACGAGGGAAGCTGGTGAAGGTAGGATGTCCCTTCTTGAGGGTAGAGTACATCATCCGGTTGATGAAGCTGCTGATCCCATTCCTCGACCGGAACTTAAGATAAGAAAAAAAATAGAATGAAAAAAAAAATATAATGAAAGAAAAAGAATTTTTTTAAAAAAGAGAGTTCTTACCATGTTTGTTGTCGTCCCTGTGGATACAGAGTGAAAACGAGAGATGCTTTCGACCCAGCTGTTGAACCAACTATTCAACAGACATGATGCCCAGAACAACTGGAGGAGCGAGAAGGGGAGCATGAGGAAAAACGTCGGGAGTTTGGTTTTGGGACGATGAAGAACCCCGAGAGTTGGAGGTCGTACCACTACGACCTCGTGGTGCGGAACGTCGACGCCTACCCTGGTTCTCGTCACCAGACTTGCAAATAAAAAAAAATATATTAAAAAAATCGTTTGACAAATATATTTTTACAAACATATAAAAAACGATTGAAAACAAGGTTTTATAAATATTTTTTAAAATGAAAATTCAATTAAACTCTTTTTTAAATGAAATAAAAAACTGTTTTAACAAATATAAAAATCGGTTTATACATATAAAAATCCAAAAATAGATTTTATATACAAAAAATGTTTATAAATATATAAAAAACTTTTTATAAATATAAAATTAGTTTTATAAATATAGAAATAGATTTAATAAATCCAAAAATAGATTTTATATACAAAAAACTTTTTATAAATATATAAAAAACTTTTTTTAAATATAAAAATAGTTTTATAAATATAGAAATGGATTTAATAAATACAAAATAAATTTTATATACAAAAACGTTTTATAAATATATTTATTTTATAAATATAAAAATAGTTTTATAAATATAGAAATGGATTTAATAAATCCAAAAATAGACTGGCAATTACTATCTTTCATGCTTACCAAATGGGCTGAAACCATCGGTACATAATCCAAGGTAGACATTTCTTCTTTCATATGTGAATTTTGGGTATGTTGATTGGAAATGTTCCAAGCTTTTGCATCTGAAGGATGTCTAATCGCACCTTCTGTTGAATGCTCTGCATGCCATCTCATTGGTTGGGTTATGCGTTCAGACTGATACAACCTCTTCAACCGTTCTGTCAAAGGCAAATACCACATCCTTTTGTATGGCACTAGAACTCTTCCACTCGTATCTCTATAACGAGCCTTCCCACAAAATTTGCATGTAACCCGGTTCTCATCCGCCCTCCAATATGTCATGCAGTTATCGATGCATACATCTATTACCTGATACGGTAAACCAAGACCAGCTACGAGTTTTTGAACCTCTTAGTATGAACCCGCGACTAGATTACCCTCTGGTAGAATACCCCTTACAAAATCAGCAATCGATCCACACATTCTTCAGCCAAATTGTAATATGTTTTAATGCCCATCAGTCTTGTTGCAGATGATAAAGGTGAATGACCATCTCTGCAACCTTGGTACAAAGGTTGGTTTTCTGCATCCAACATATCAAAAAATCTCCTAGCTTCTGCATTGGGTAATTCTTCCCCTCTAAAATGATCATTTACCATCTGCTCAGTACCTATACCATAAACTACATCCGTTCTAATTGGTTCTTCTAACCTATCCGCAGTCTGAAGTTCGCTACTACTACCATATTCATAATCAATTTCCACATGATGATACCAAATTTTGTAACTTCGTGTAAACCTGTTCAAATATAGATGAGTCCAAACATCCCACTCTTTTATAACCTTTTTATTTTTACAAGTAGAGCAAGGACATCTTAACATACCAATTTTTGCTTCAGGTTGTCGTTGAACTAACCTCATGAATTCGGTTATACCTTTTTGATATTCATCCGTAAGCAATCTCGTGTTAGGATCTAACTGAGGTCGATCCATCCACGAACGATAATAATTTGAAGATGACATGGTTTTTTGAATTTGTTTCGTGTGTAAAGTAAGTGAGAGAATGAAAATATTGAGTGAATGAAAAGGGTGAGGAGTGCTGGTATTTATAGATGAAATGTTGCCGACAATTCCGACGAAATTCTGATGGACACACGATGTTCCTCGGAATTCCGTCGGATTTTTTCAAATTTTCTAACGGCTCTTTAACGGCTATAAATTATCCTTGGATTTCGTTAGTATTTTCCGACGAACATAGTTTCCTCTGAATTTCCTCGGTTTTTTCCGACAAACTGTGTAGTCCTCGGAATCTCGTCGGTATTTTCCGACGAAATTCCGAGGAACCGCAAAACTTGTGGTTTCTCGGAATATCGTCGAAATTGCATTGGTATATTCCGAGGAACTACTTTTCCGTCGGAATGTCAGTTGGAATATACCATGTTTTTTTGTAGTGGTATGATAGCACTTTAAGGGTGCTATTAAAACCCTTATTTCCTGTAGTGAGCCCCAACAATATCAGCTGTAAATCATCCAAGACGCTGCAAATTGCAAATGCAAAAAACAAACGATCAAAATCATATTAAAAACCAGGGAGACGCAAATAAATTATTTAATTTTAGAAATGATAAGATCCTCTGCAAATGCAGTTGTCGGTGTAAGACTTCGCCACACCCTAAAACCTTGGAAGCTAATGTGGGATTTTTTTCCAATGTGCACATCCTCAAGTCGTTGACTCTCACCAGTGATTTAATCAGTAACCGGTTCACCACGTTAAGACACCAGTAGTGGATGTAGTCCCCTCAATCACTCCAGAATCATCATTGTGAGCGCTGATTGTGGTTAAAGATCCTTGATATAGTGAAGTATTGATGCATGGAGGAGAAGTTGATTGGGGAAAGTGCTGCCGACGAAGTCCTTAATGCACTGTGGAAGTGACCTTTGATCTGGGTCTGCAATACAATGTCACGTTCAAGCTGTATCTTCTCTCAATCCCTCAAGAGCTATCTTTTGACCCGATGCATAGCCTCATGTGCACATCAAAAGACACATCTCAGTATGACCAATACATTCTTAAATACAGGTACAAGATGACCACCTAGAAGTTTCACATGATATGATATGATCAACAGATAAGTCAGTGGTATAGTGCATTTTAAGAATTTCCCAAGTAAATGCCAGCTTTAGTACTTGCAAGTTTTGATACTCTATGTTCTGACCAACAGTGAATGAGAGTTTTGTTTCTAACCAACTGTGAATGAGAGTTTTGTTTCTAACCAACAGTTAATGTGTAGGTTACTTGTTTTTCTTTTTTAACATTTTTGGGATACGACTGATGTACTCATATTTATAGTATTTTTTTGTTCGTTTTTCAGACCTAATAGTTATTCGTCTCCAGTAAGAAATTCACGATGTGTAAGTTGGTTTTCTTCAAGCATTGTAGAGTGGTTTTCTCTAGCCATCTTTGGAGAATGCTTTAGACTTATCATATAACTTAACGTATCTTTATGCTCAGTGATCCTTTTGTACATTTCCGTGCTCTTTTATTAGTATTAAAAATATTTTTTTTTCAATATTGACCTTCTTAATGTTTTTGTTAGAACCATTTATGTAGGTGTTAAAATTTAGTTAGTTGCAAACTATACTCTAGAAAATCTGTGGAAATATTTATGTATGAGTGACTCATTATGTTATATCATCTAAGCATGGAAAACTATCTTTGCTTTGGTCTCTCTCTTGATGTTTTTTTTTTTCTACAACCATCCTCATCTTCTCTGTATTGGCGTGTGCAGCTTCTTCTGCTCTCATTTTGTATTGTTCCTTTCTCCTCAGCCAATTTAAGCTTCAGCTAAGATGAAATCTCTTGTTTAGCATTTTGTAGCTGTCCCAATAAAACTCTAGATCACAACTTCCTTCTTCCATTTCAGCTTCTGCAATCTTCATGACCAGAAGTGAGCCTCTCCTTTAATCGTTTGGTTCTTGACCTTTCAGCCCAATATTGGTTCATTGAAGCTCTTATCTTCTCCTTCGTTTCATCACTGCGATAGACAAACTCAGCATTTTTAATGGTGGTGTATCTACACATAAATATTTACATAATACATGAAACAATGAATTGCGAGCCCGTCATACACACTAAGACACAATGTAGATTTCCTGCATAGAATTGTACTTAGGTGTAGAAGTGTATTCACATCGCCATTTATGTGACTGGGACTCATTTTCGTAGCCAGGTTTGTAGAAGTAATAGTCATGAAGGAGCAAAAAATAAAAAGAGATGTGTCAAAGGAGTCATAGCTAATGAAGCTGAAACCTTGTGAGTTCCCAGTATCATGATTTACATTTTCTGAAATAAAAGTTCGGAGCATCAGATTCTTAAGCGTACAACCATTCTTATCCCCACCACAATGACATATTACTCAAAGATTAAAGATAATATATTATCAAAAACAAAAAAAAAACCTACCTTGAATTAGAAGCAATGCAAATAAAATAATAATAAATTAACAAAATCCTAGTGCTCCCGAAGGCAATTCTATTTCTGATCATCACGTCCATTGACATCAAGATCAGCCCCGACTATACATACTGCTCTCTGAGAAGTTTCCGCTTTCACGTTGGCATCTTCAACACTCCACTCGTTTCACACACGCCCGCTGCTCGTTTCGTGGATCTCTCCATCACCCAAGGCCTCGGCTGATCTATTCATTGTCTAAGGATTTGTTGATCTCTCCATCGTTTCCAGTCCCGATCTCTTGATCTCGACACAGTTCATACGCTCTGGTTCTGCTCTGTTTTCTCCTTGTAACAGAGTTCCCGTTGAAGGCGATCACTTACAACAGACATGGGCTCATCTGGACGCTTCAGATCTGCCCATATGGTAGACGTCAAAGGGAAAGGGATCTTGTATGAGGAAAATAAAGAGCCTATTCAACTCTTGGAGCAGGAGGATTCACAAGTCATGAAGGAATTTTGAATGTCCTTGATCGGGAAGGTTCTCAACCCAAAGAAACAAAACGTTAAAAAAATTGATTCAATACATGCCAACCAAATGGGGAGTGCAGGATCGCGTAACGACGAATGATCTTGGTAATGGGAAGTTCCTTATTAACTTAAATAGTGAAGAGGACAGCTTTGCTGTACTTTGACAGGGTTCGTTTCACTATAATTATTGTATGCTTGTGCTGTTAAGGTGGGAACCAATCGTCCATGATGATTATCCTTGGATCATCCCGTTTTGGGTCCAGCTAACAGGGATGCCTTTGCATTTGTGGACTGTTGATAACTTGAAGAGGATATGACGTCGATTGGGTCATGTTGATACATTGGAGCTTGAGGAGGGCCGTCTGTTGATTGATGTTGATAGATACAAGCCACTTATATTTAACAGGAAGGTGACTTCTTCGGGTGGAGAAGTGACGATCAAAATAACTTATGATCTCCTATTCAAGCATTGCTCAACTTGTGGATATTTGACTAATGAAAAAGAATACTGTCCAATGTGGAAGGAAATAACTCAACCTCAGGATCGCATTGGTGTCTTTGATCGTGTCCAAATGCCACAAGAACGTATTGATCTTCAGCCATTGCAGAGAGATCAAACTAATGCAAGCTATCATGCTTGTTCTGCAGCAAGAGGCACAATGGCTTATGATGCTAAGGATTGATAATGCTTCTCTTCAAGGCATCATGATAAGTATTCTTACCAAGACATGAGCTACTACGAGCATCATGTTGATACTCATCGAACTGAAAACCGGTGGACCTCGCATCCAGATAGACTGGTGAGAAGAAGGGATGAACGCCATACAAATAGGATTGGTGCTAATATACACGATCCATATGGTAGGAAGAATGAGATGAAATGGCGTGAGAATCATAGATACAATGCAAAGTCGATTGTGACATCTGTCTCGAATGACATGGTTCCTTATGAACATGGTCAAAAGGCTAACATAATCTCTCAAGATGATCTTCCTGAACGCATGGGAACTAAGGAACTTTGTATTGATAAAGATTCTCAAAACTCAAGCAGGAAGCTAGCCAGCAAAATTGTAACTGCGTCTCATGAAAACGTTACTTTTCGTAACAAAATTATTGTTTGATCTCTTTCTTTATTCACCCAACATGAGCCTACCTGGAGATGTTGTGATCATTGGGGACCTAAATGACATGGAGATCTCAGAACCCCTCCATGGCGAGAATGTCGTAGGTACTTCCGAGGGGTGATGTTGACATGGATGACATGCTGGAAGAGGAATTAATGGAGATGGAGTAAGGTGGGTCATCTAAGGTACATCATGGAGCAAAATCAGATAGAAGTGAAAAATATGATATGACAAAGAAAACATTCAGCAAGAGGTCATCCCACGAAAAGAGTGCCCTGTGGGCATTCTAAACAAGAAATTTGATTTCCTTCGTCGTGGATCACCGAGACAACGATCTGTTACACTGTCTTTACCTTACAATGGAGAGGACGAGAAGTTTCTTAACTTACCAGAGATAAGGCGTGCTGGTTCTTCTAAAGTTGATGGTTTGATGAGTTCCAAAGACTCATCCAAACATCATTAATGAGGACAATCAGTTGGAACTGTCGAGGGATTTGGAACGACCTCACAGTTGGACGACTTACGGAGATGTGTTAGAAGCATCACCCAAGACTTGTGTTCCTCTCTGAGACGAAGTATAAAAGGTCGTTGTTGCATAACATTCAGGCCGACTTAGGATTTGATCATTTGTTTACCGTTGAGCCACTTGGTCTTAGCGGAGGTTTTGGTTTATTTTAATGGATTAATTTCAAGTTAATGTTTTATTTTCAAATAAAAGAATAATTGACATTGAGGCAATTATTGATGGAATAAAAGTCTTTTTAACATTTTTTATGGGAATCTTGTCTTGGAACGGCGAGACCAAGTTTGGAAACGCCTTACGCGTTTCTCAACAACAAGAACTGGACCATGGTTCATGATAGGAGATTTTAATGAAATTACAGGACATCAAGAAAAGGAAGGTGGTCGTCAACGTTCGGACAGCTCCTTCATACCTTTTAAGAAATTGTTAAGCAACTGTGGGATGTTAGAATTTCCTTTCACTGGAGACATGTAATCATGGGTTGGGAAGAGAGCTGGAAGAATAACAGTTAGGTGCCGACTAGACAGAGCTGTTGAAAATGAGGATTGGCATGAAAATTTCCCTCATTCTACTATTCAGTATATGAGATTATGGGATATACCATCATCCAATCTTAGCATATATCCTCACAAAGCCGATAACAAAATCGATTTTTTTTTTTAATTTGATAAAAGATGGCTGGAAAATAAAGAACTAAGGCAACTAATCTGGAGGGGTGGAAATCTCCAGACTTACCTCATGACGAGAATATTATGGAACATATTTCGAGTTTTCGTAAAGCCTTGAGCCAGTGGAGAAGACAACATAATTTGAACTCAGAATAATTGGTGGAGGAACTTAAAGAGAAGGTGGTGAACCTGTACTCGAATGATGATGCAACAACCGAGGAAATAACAGAAACCCTAAAGGAGCTCTTAGATGCTCTTAGGGCAGAAGAGATGTTCTGGAAGTAAAAGTGTTGATTTTTTTTGGCTAAGAGAAGGAGATAGAAACACAAAATGATTTCATGCATTGACAAAACAAAGAGAAGCTAGGAATAAAAATACACAACTGGTAGATGCAAACGGAAATGTTGTTGAGGATGAGGAAGGATTGGTAGTCATGGCTACTAGTTACTTTAGACACCTCTTTGAATCCTCTAACCCAGAAGACATAGCGGATGCGCTATCTGAGGCAAACACTACGATTAGTGAGTCAATAAAAAACGATCTTACTGCTCTGGTCACGGAATGAGAAGTCAAATTAGCCCTTTTTGCTATGCATCCGGAAAAAGGCTCTTGGACCAGATGGGATGACAACTCTTTTTTATCAGAAATTTTGGGATATTGTAAAGGAAGATTTAACCCATATGGTTAACCAATTCCTTTTTGATGGAACAATGGCGAGTGGTCTGAAAGATACAAATATATGACTCATCCCGAAGATAACTAAGCCTAATGAGATGTCCCAGTTCCGACCCATCAGCCTGTGTAACGTCATTTACAAGATTATCTCTAAGGTCTTATGCCAAAAATTAAAGAAAGTTCTACTAGATAGAATTTCAGAAATCCAGTCAGTCTTTTTTGTTGGAAGACAAATTACAGACAATGTTATGATTGCCCAAGAAATGTTTCATGCCATACGAATTAAAGCCAAGTGGAAGAAACAAAATGATGGCCATTAAGACAGACATGAATAATGCGTATGATATAATGGAGTGGTCGTTCATTGAAGCAGTTATGCAGAAGATGGGATTTTCTGAAAACCTGGATAATGAAAGGTGTGTTACATCGGTGAAATATAAGGTGCTAATGAATGGGCAACCTAGGAGAAATATTGTTCCATGAAGATGTATATGTCAAGGAGATCCTTTGTCTTTTTCATCTTTATTCTATGCATGGAAGTGTTTGTTAGCCTTCTTAATCATGCAGAAAACCAAGGGAAGATAACGGGGATGCGGGTTACCCGCGCATGTCCCTCGGTATCCCACCTTCTCTTTGCTGAGGATAGCCTTTTCTTCTGTAAGGCAGATCCCCATGAATGTGAAGATGTGATGAAAGTGGTCAGAAGACATTAGTGGATCCAAATGCAAACTCTTTGCTTTTCTGAAGGATAAAATAATTCATAGAGTAAATGGATGGATGGGCAGATGGCTTTCAAAAGGTGGTAAGGAAGTCTTGATTAAATATATCATGCTAGCTCTTCCGACATATGTAATGTCTAGTTTCCTGCTCCAGTTGGAGATATGTGAAAACCTTGCAAGTGCCATTGCACAATTTTGGTGGAGTTCAAATCCCCCAAAGAGAGGAATTCACTGGGAAAATTGGGAAAAAGTTTGTTTACCACATGAGGAGGGTGCGATTGGTTTTCGTATGATTCATGAGTTTAACCTTTCTATACTGGCAAAACAACTATGGAGATTAGTGCAGTACCCCGATTCGCTGGTGGCTAGGGTTCTCAGGAGAAGATATTACATAATGAGTTTGCCTTTTTGAAATATCTCTGCAAGCAACCCATCATATGTGTGGATCAGTATTTCAGCAGCACGAAAGTTACTATTATTGAGAATCAGACACAAGATACATTCAGCATATGAGGTCAAGGTGTGGGAGGATCCTTGGATCCCCACTACACCAGCTAGGCCAACCAGATCTGTGGCTCCAGCCATGCATCCGAACATGAGAGTAAGTGATCTGATTAATCAGGAATTGAAAGATTGAAATGTTGGGCTACTAGGTAATTATGTTGACCTGCTGATATACCTTACATAAGGAGTCTGGCCATAATCACGGCTCATCGTCGGGATACTTTCTACTAGAATTACACTAAAAATGGTCACTATACAGTTAAATCAGGTT
>CAJHQP010008091.1:0-28761 GCA_905132765.1 Moricandia arvensis
GGGCAACTGGTCGTCAGTTAAGGAGGTTATTCATCACTATCTTGATATACTGTGAAGTTGGAAACCCTTTACACTTTGGGATTCATGTCTGGAACATACTATCTGAGATATTCTGTATATGAAACAGAGAGAATTCAACTTCCAGACTTGATTCTACAGAGATGAGGTGAAACAATATACATTAATGGAGATAGAGAGACTTCCCAAAGAGAATGACAAGTCTCTTACTGATTTCCCTGGTATGCCAAAGCAAACAGCAGTGTTCTCCAAGAAATATAAACACTGTCTACGGCATGAGTTACTACGACACTGTGAAAGAAGCTGCATAGCATGAGAACTTTTTAGCACATGAATGAGGACCAAAAAAAATTTACAGCTCAGTTCTTGATTCTGTCAATCATCGTGATGGTCAGTTGTTCTTCGTTTATGGCGATGGAGGGACTGGTAAGACTTTCTTATACAAAACTATAGTTGCAAAACTCCGATCAGTTGTAAAGTGGTCATACTGTGGCATCGGCTGGGATTGCAGCATTGTTACTACCAGGAGAAGAACAGCCCACTCTCGATTCAAGCTCCCTCTGACTTTAAGCGACACATCAATGTGTGATATTAATATGGTTCTATGCTGGCAAATCTGATTCTGAAAACAGACTTGATCATATGGGACGAGGCCTCCTATGGCTCATCGTCAGAATTTCGAAACGCTTGACCGCACACTAAGACGCTACAAGCTATGCAGGATCCAGCAGCTGCTAAATAACCTTTCGGTGGAAAAACAGTTCTTCTAGCGGTGATTTTAGGCAAATTTTGCTGTGGTGATCAAGGATCTAGGCATGACACAGTGAAAGCTTCGATCAGCAAGTCCTACCTCTGGCCCTTTGCCACAAATCCACACTTTAACCATCAACATGAGACTGCGCCAAGCTGACAAAGAATTTGCCAAGTGATACTCGATGTTGGTATGGGACTGCTGCAACTGTGGAAACAGAGAGGGACATGTCAAGAGGAAGGTGACCAGTTATAATAGGCAGATGAATTCTTGCATTCCAAGGTCTAATCATCCGCATGAGTCTATCTCAGATGCTGCTTACCGGACTTCGTTAGTAACTACTTGAACCGAGCCTACCTAACAGAGAGAGCTATCCTATGCACCAACAAATGCCAGTGCCCACGAGATCAACTCCTACCTTCTGTCTAGGTTCCTACTGCAGAGAAAGAGTATCTGAGTTCTGACAGTGTCGCTTTCGAGAGCACCCCAGAAGAAGACTGGACAAATAACTACACTCAAGAATACTTAAACTCTCTGGAGTTTCCAGATTGCCAAACCATAAACTCTGTCTAAAGGTGGGTGCTCCAGTGATGATGTTACGCAATCTCGATCAACATAATGCCTATGCATGGAACACGGATGGTTATTTCAAGGCTGGGACACAGAGTTTTAGAGGCTGAGCTTTTGACGGGGACTCATGTTGGAGAAAGAGTTTTGATCCCATGGATACATTATCTCCAACAGACACGATACATCCTTTTACTTTTCGAAGAAGGCAATATCCGATCAGATTGTGTTATGCAATGACTATAAATAGCAGCCAGGGACAGAGTCTAAAACAAGTTTGCACTCTACCTTCCAAGACCAGTTTTCAGTCACGGCCAGTTGTACGTTGCTCTCTCCCGAGTCACAACTCCAGAAGGATTGAAGATACTTGATGATAGCGAAGCACACAAGGACAGACGTTGTTACTAATATTGTTTATAGAGAGATATTCACTAATCTCAGGACAAGTAAGCACTTACAACCGACTTCTCGTCAAAATACTTATACTGAAAACCATAATTTAGCATCTAATCAACATGCTTCGCTTTATTTGTTTCAGGAAAACAGCGTAGGAGCTTCTCATTCTAAACAGTTAAGCTCAAAGCTACTAACGGTCTTCAACTTATCGGATCTTTGTCTATACAACTTTGTTTCTGAAAATCTTGCAGACAATTCATTTAGTGGTTGCATCTATTTACAGACCCAAGCGTTCAAAACTTAGTGTTTCTAACTTGCTAATTAAATATTTATTTTCTCAACAAATGAATCCTACAACTTCTGGATGCTTCATGCAGTTACTGATACATATACGTATGTAACAATCATTAATCATGTCCTCAGCAAATTTTTGGTGGAACTTGACTCTTGCATCAAAAGGTATCTTTCACTGGTATCTTTTTCTTGAACTTGCTTATATTCTTCTTTTCGTTATTCTATACTCCTATATAATGTCTCACTTATGAAGATCCTAATGCTCTCGATGTTAATTTATGCCGCTATTGTTGTTCTGCATGTTTTATCACATACATGTTGCTTATCATTTTCTTTATGTGTGCACTCGGTTTAAACTATGGGACTGTAAAGAACATATCTAAATCAAACCAAATGGAACGCAAGGTTAGACTCGATTAAAAGACAGTCATATTTTATACAAAACAGAGTGGTTCTATAGATCTCATAAATATCAAAGCTTCCTTCATGTTTTCACGTTTCTTCACAAAGCCTCGAATTTTCATCCACTAAAAAACAAATCGTTAGTAGCACTACATAATATTCAAAATAGAACCCAGTAAAAACTCTGTAACTCAAAAATCTCACCATGTAATTATCCCTATCCCAAAAGAATAATGTGCAGCTAAAGTAATTAAAATGAGATCATATACGAAAATTAAATCCAAAAAATTACGAAATTACATCAGCGAATATCTTAGATCACATCATTTACATTTAACAAATCCCTATAATCATGCCATTAGTCAAACTCATTAATCTTCTATAGGTAAAAACGCATACCACCTCAGAAAAAAGTGAAACATCGTTCGAATATAAACTCCCCAAAAGCAAGCAAAACTAAACCTCTTTTCTTTCACTGAAAAAGACATGGAAACTAACAACACAACCTCTAGCTATTGGAATCACTGCCCAAGATGTGCTTGGGAAATTCTATCCGCGTTGCCTCATCCTCTCCCTTAGACATCAGGCCCACTGGTCGCTAAGGCAGATATGCTAGAACAATCTCATCAGGGCTGCTTCAAGATAGAATGCGTTCGTCTTCAAAAAACTCTGGCTTACGACGGCACATGCGCATGAATACCGTCTGATCACGTACGAACGCTTACAGCCAGCTTATGGTAAAGATGTAATGAGAGGAAATCCTGCCTAGCTCAGCCTACATTGAAGCGGATCAAGGCTATAGGCTTTAGTCGCTAAGACAGCACGATCATGCGCGGCCTGTTCACCTTAGGAAATCTGGGGCGCGAAGGTGTCCTATGACAATGGTAGCGTATCTATACAGCATCGCTTATGTTATGGCAGCAGGAATCGTGAAGAGCGGGAGAATGTTTTTACGTACGCCTGCGTTGGGAGGGGCAAGCAAGCGTCGAGCTGATCGTAGCCTGCGAGAGGCAAACAAAAATATCAGCTAAGTATACATCATACATCATAATGAAAAATTGAATATACAAGCCAATTTGATGATGAACCAGCCACCACATAACTGTCACGTGGACGACCTAGATACTCGCTGTCGAAGGTGTTACTACTACAAGCAAATGCGAAAATTCATTGCATTCATCCAATAGAGTCGAAAACAGAGTTCATGAAGCTATGGACACGAACATAGGGAATTCTCAAAATACTTGGAGTCTTCTCTTCGTGTACTTTTCTTCTGATGCAGGATTTCTTTTCTTTCACTATAAAGTTCTTATTTACCATTTTGTTTGATTACTTTGTTTCAGTGAGTTTCTACTTTATTATTATTTTGCAGAAAAACAAATACTATGATGAATTTCTTTATCTATTAGTTTTTCTGTTTTACTATTACTTTCAAACAGATCATATAACTGGTTTAGAATTCAGAAATAATCACGCTACCACAAATTCCCCTTTATAATTTTCTTCAAACCAAACTAACCATATACACATGAAGTACCCTTTCGTAAACAAAGCCTCTCGACTTAAAAAATACATCACTCTGTTTATCACGATCGGCTTTCAACCTCAGTTTAAATTACAATCCTTACTCTTATACTGATATAATCAATTTTAATACACACACGATTCTACTAAATTAAACAGGTCAATTACTTCAGACTCAAGCAAAACTATCATATACCTAGGATAATTTAACTTTTACTTATAAATGAGAGACCACGTCACTTGAGACGATAACATGAGTTCCTCGACGAACACATATTTCTTCTATCATAATTAAAAAGATACACAAAAATTCAAAATCCAAATGTACATTATATCGTCAAATACGAATTCCTAAACGTTGCCAATAAGGATTCCAAAACCAAATCAGTAAACACGATTTATTTTTCCAAAAAGACAGTACACACAATCAATCTACACATAACCAGGGATTACTGCAATAAACAACAGAATATTCTTTATTTAAAAACAAAATAACACCACACGTTATGATTCAATCAATCCCTCTCCTATCCGTATAAATCTGAGCCTCCTTTAAGCTCTCATTCAAGAAAAAAAAAACCTCTCATAATCAAAATGGCCAGAAACAGAGCTACCTCTAAGCTCGAACAGTTGCCAACTGATATCCAAACTGAAATTATTCACGTTTAGCAAAAATCTCCAGGACCGCCGTCCGTAATCTCATGGCCGCAGTCCCTCCTCTTGCCATCCCTGCTGCTGTTCCTCTTGTCTATAAGAACCTAAATCTCCACCCGCTAACCGTTCACCCACTGGCTTCGATGAACAGGTACCACGATCTTATGGAACGATGTCTCGCTAGCGGAAACTTCCAGGCTCACTATATACGTGGGATACAAGAATATTTCGCGAACAACAACATAGATGTGGGCTTGCATATTTACGAATCGTAGCAGAAGGTTCGTACGACAATGCTATTTACCTTTACGGTATGATAATGTTATGTAGTGGACAGCTAGCAATCGGACAAAGAATGATAGATTCCCTTGGATGGAGAGAAAACAAAGCACGAGCAGACCATTGCTGGAGAAGGATCAAACGCTCAATCCATGGAGTACGAGTCGTTAGGCTTCATTCTTACATGACTACTTTCTTAAACACAAGAGCAACCATAACATGTCACCAAGATAACCTCTCCGTTCGGTGCGACACATGCTATTATTATAAGCAAATAACAAAATTTGTTTTCATTATTTAGACGCAGGAAGACGTTGATGGTGGAGACAACTAATCCAGTTCTAAAGTTTTAATGCTTCTATTTTTTTTTCCTAAATTTCCATTTAAATTAATAAGTTGTTTATTCTCTCTTTATAGAGAAGACATCAACACCACCAGTTATATATTTTGCTGCTTTAATGAGTTTTGACTCAAAGCTTTTTCTATTTTGAGAATAAAGAAAAAATAAAAATACATAACAGAGGCAATTTTAAGTTGTTCTTACTCAATCTCAAATGATTATCAAGCCATTCAAACCATCTTAACAAAAAAAACCATAACAGAAAATGCATGGAACGTCAAAATTTACAAAAAAAAACTCGTCCTTTATTCTATAGAAACGTGAATACAAAATTTGTATAAATCTGCCAATACATGGCCATCTATGCTCGCGAGAGTGGATATTTACATTCAATATAATGGAAAGTTGGTTCCACTCACTCTAGCACTATAACAATTCAACGTATGGATCTTACACTACATGGGTTTTTAGTCAATGTTTGAGTAATGTTTAAAAATAAAACTCAAATAACCATGCAAAAAACTCCTTAATTAAATTAAGGATACGATTATATTATTATTCCTAAGTTTTAACACAAATATAAAACTTACATGACGAGGATTTTATTAAAATAAAAACTGCAATTTGCAAACATTATTAGCATACTCTTCCTAATGATCTTAGCTAATGATCTTCAAGTTACTCTTACCATCAAAGACTACAACCAAAATGCGACTGCAAGACTGGACGTCGATCTAATGCTCACAAACCTAGAGGGAACTATTAAGCCTCTAAGTCCAAAGGAGAGAAACGATGTATGCAGTATATGCTTCGAGAATTACAACTACATAAAGAATATTTCCTCTCTTACATGCGGCCATAATTTCCATTTCCCTTGCATTAACCAGTGCCTTCATTCAAACATAAGTTGTCCGGTATGCAGGAAAACTAATCTCTGATTCCATCTTATAATATGGGATTTTTTTGGTAAATTTTTATTTTCTTCTTATACTCTTTTCTTTCTCGGTTAAAAATTTTATTATGTTCAAACAATATTATGTTGTCTTCGTGACTTATCTACCTTCTTTTTAAACGCTTGATAATTTCATTTCTTCATGAGTCACAAATACATTACCAATTAATAGAATATATATATATATATATACAACAAAATTTCCAAATGAAAATTAGCCTAAAATATAGACAACCCGCGCGTAGCGCGGGCACATACCTAGTATAAAATAAAATTGGATTAAACTCGTTCCTCAATTAATTTCAACATCTTATCCACTATTAAACTCATTTCGATGTAAGATGAACATGCCAAAGCAAGGTATCTACAATTACATAAATAAGGTAGATGGTAACGGTTACCATACAAATATAACATTTATTTACTCGACTAATCTATCAATTTTTGTGCTTTGAAATATAGGTTGGATAAGACATAAGATATCGTCTAACAACCAAGAATTATATTGGATATAATTAAAAAAAGTGTTCCTTGCCTAAATAGCTATACATTCAAGCGATGAGCCAAACCTCCCTCAGATTTTTGTGAAATATGGATCATGAATTATTATATTCAATTTGAGAAAAATGTTTTGAATAGAGTATGAGTTTTCTTAATTATTGAGATTCTATAATTCCTGAACATTATATTAATATTTGTTATTCTTCTATTCTAGCAATGTTAACTCTTCATAACCGAATTTCATTGCGAGATGTTCTTAAGAAGAACAATGGTATCCAATTTCCTCGAATGGTATCGAACCGAGAATTGTTCTCAAACAAGAGTGTTGAACTTTAAAGGAAAGGTTAAGCCAAGCTGGACCGGAATCCTAGTCAGTTTGATCATTCTTCTGCGTATAGTCCCTACTTACAAGATCTGAAAAAGTTCTACTATGTTAGAACTTAAAAAAAAAAATCTACTATGTATTGTTATAAGTAGAAATATTATTTCAATTCCTTGTTAGGTTTGGAAGTATATCATTTTTCTATTAAAGACTAGTGTTGTTCTTTTGATCGTAATGATATATCTTCTATGGTAGTGGTTCATTAGAGAATGTATTTTATATTCTAGACCAAAGCGTGCATGTCTATAACATTAATACCAAATGTTTCAAGTCTAACAACATGAATCAAACTTTCTCTTGGCACTGTGGTTTAGGCCACATAAATGAGAAGCACATTCACAAACGTCATAGTGATGGACTTTTGAGCTCATTTGATTATAAATCATATGAAAAATATGAATCTTATTTGTTGGGTAAAATGATTAAGTTTCCTTTTAATGGACACAGTAAAAGAGCGAAAGACTGGTTGGAATTTATACATAATGATGTGGACCAATGAGTATAAATGCTTAAGGAAACCATCAGTAGTACTTCATCACATTTACTGACAAATTCAGTAGATATGGTTATGTTTATCTAATGAACCATAAGTCTGAATTTTTTTAAAGTTCAAAGAATTTCATAATGAAGTACAAAATCAATTGACAAGAAAATAAATTCTCTTCGATCTGATCGGGTGTAGAATATTTGAGTCAAGTGTTTAATGATCATCTGAGATAATGTGGGATTATTTACTCCTCCAGAAAGCCACAATTCAATGGTGTGTCCAAAAGGAGGAACACACTTTATTAGATATGGTTCGTTCTATGATGAGTCATGCAGATCTTTTATTATCTTTTTGGGGATACACTCTTGAAATGTTTGTGTTTGCACTAAACATATGTCCATCATAATTAGTTGAGAAGACACATTATGAGATGTGGACTATAAAAGTTTTGAATTTGTCTTTTTTAAAATTTTGGGTTTCTGATTCATGTGTTAAATGTACGTTTATTGATAACTCTGGACCCAAATCTAATTAATGCTTCCTCATTAGTTATCCAAAAAAAATCAAAGTTTATTACTCTTACAACTCCACTGAGAACAAAATGTTTGTTGCTTGTAGTGGTGTTTTCTAGAAACATAATTTATTTTCAAGAATAATAGTGGGAGTAAAGTACAGCGCAAAGAAGTTCGAGAAACACATGAGATTATTTCATCCTCTTAGGAAGATTATCAATTAGATTTACAAAGAATCGTAGAAATTACACTTGTGGAACCTGAGGTACGTAGGTCCGTATAGAAAAGCTGCATATAGTCTTAGAATAAGAATCGCTAGAGATATATTAAATAAGACTATAGGCTTATGTCAAGATACTTATACCGATAAGGTCTTGCCACTACAAGAAAACAGCGGTATTCTGACGGACATTCCGACGGAAAATGAAATCCTCAGGAATTTTCCGAGGATATTCCGAGGAAATTTCGAGGAAACGAAATTTTGTGCTTCCTTGGAATTTCCTCGGAATATACCGACGGAATTCCGAGGAAATCAACAGCCGTCGGATTATTCTGATGGAATGCCGAGGAAACTTATACTCCTCGGAAAAAACCGATGAATTCGGACGGATATAATATAGACGTTAGAGAGCCGTTGGGGAATTACGAGGAAATTCCGACGAACTAGCCGTTGGCGTCGAAATTCCGTCGGAATTTCCTCGGTATCTCGGGAGAATTTCTCCTATAAATACGCACACTCCTCTTCTCCTCATTCACTCCATATCTTCATCCTCCCTCTTACTCTCTTTACACACAAATTTGATTCATAAAAAACATGTCTTCTTCAAACTATTTTCGTTCTTGGATTGATCGACCTCATTTGGATCCGAACACGAGATTGCTTACGGATGAATACCAACGAGGTATAACCGAATTCATGGGATTAGTTCAACGACAAACGGAAGCATAACAAGTAAGTTAAGATGTCCTTGCTCTAATTGTAAAAAATAGAAAGGTTATTAAAGAGTGGAATGTTTGGAGTCATCTATATTTGAATGGGTTTACACGAAGTTACAAAATTTGGTATCATCATGGAGAAACTGATTATGAACATGGTAGTACTAGCGAACCTCAGCATGCGGTTAGATTAGAAGAACCAATTAGAACGGAGGTAGATTATGGTGTAGGTACTGAGCAGATGGTAAATGATCATTTTAGAGGGGAATATTTACCCACTGCTGAAGCTAGGAGATTTTATGGTATGTTGGATGCTGGAAAGCAACCATTGTACGAAGGTTGCAGAGATGGTCATTCAGCTTTATCATCTGCTACAAGACTGATGGGCATTAAAACAGATTATAATTTGGCTGAAGACTGTGTGGATGCGATTGCTGATTTTGTAAAAGGTATTCTACCCGAGGATAATGTAGCTCCTGGTTCATACTACGAGGTTCAGAAACTCGTAGCTGGTCTTGGTTTATCGTATCAGGTAATAGATGTATGCAGCGATAACTGCATGATTTATTGGAGGGCGGATGAACAGCGGCTTACATGCAAATTCTGTGGAAAGCCTCGTTATAAAGATACGAGTGGAAGAGTTCCAGTGCCATATAAAAGGATGTGGTATTTGCCTCTGACGGAAAGGTTGCAGAGGTTGTATATGTCTGAACGCACAGCACAACGAATGAGATGGCATGCGGAGCATTCAACAGATGGTGACATTAGACATCCTTCAGATGCAAAAGCGTGGAAGCATTTCCAATCAAAGTATCCCGAGTTTGCGAATGAGAGAAGAAATGTCTACCTTGGATTATGTACTGATGGTATTCTCTATGGCCAGTCATTCTTACACCATACAACTTACCCCCAAACTTGTGCTTGCGACGAGAGTTTTTGTTTCTCTCCATTCTCGTTCCCGGACCAGAGCATCCTAGGAGATCACTTGATGTGTTTCTTCAGCCACTAATATATGAGTTGCAACAACTATGGGCTCAAGGTGCTGAAACATACGACGTTTCGTGTAAAGAAAACTTTCAAATGCGGGCAGTACTAATGTGGACAATAAGTGATTTTCCAGCATATGGTATGTTATCTGGATGGACAACACATGGGAGGCTATCATGTCCATATTGTCAAGATGACACAGATGCTTTCCAACTAAAGAATGGAAGGAAAACGTGTTGGTTTGACTGTCACAGACGATTCCTACCACCTGATCATCCATACCGTCGGAGTAAGACTTTGTTTAGGAAGAACAAGCAGGTGTTTGATGGTCCACCTGAGGAAGTTAGTGGGAAAGGTTTGAAGACACAACTAAGAGATTTTGGTGCAGCAAGGACGCCAGACGTCGGTGGACATGAGCATTTTCCGGTAGATGCTGTTGGAGACCTACATAACTGGCACAAACAAAGTATTTTCTGGGATCTGCCATACTGGGAGGATCATCTGCTAAGGCATAATTTAGATGTCATGCATATTGAGAAGAACTTTTTTGACAATCTCATGAACACGATCCTTAATGTTCAAGGTAAAACAAAGGATAATTTGAAGTCAAGACTGGATTTAGTCGATATATGCGCTCGTTCAGAACTTCATGTTGATGAGAATGGTAGGGCTCCTTTTCCCATATACCGACTTGATGCAGAGGGAAAAGATGCGTTCTTTGATTGGATTTCAAACGATGTGGAATTTCCAGACGGTTACGCATCTAATTTGCGTAACTGTATCGACAGAAAGGAAGGAAAGTTTACTGGCTTGAAAAGTCACGATTGCCATGTAATGATGCAGCGCCTCCTTCCGTTTGCCTTCAAGGAACTATTACCACGAAAGGTTCATGAAGCAATTGCAGGGATAAGTGGTTTCTTCCGCGATTTATGCACGAGATCAGTGACTCTTGAAGGTATTCAAATTTGAAGACTAACATAGCCGTGATTCAGTGCAACCTTGAGAAGATATTTCCTCCCTCATTTTTTGATGTTATGGAGCATCTTGCTATTCACCTGGCAAGAGAATTGGAACTTGGTGGTCCTGTGCAGTATAGATGGATGTATCTGTATGAGCGGTATATGTTCCATTTGAAGAAGATGGTGAAAAATTTAAGTAGGGTGGAAGGTTCTATAGTCGCACAGATGATAAATGAAGAAACTTCAAACTTTGCCGAGTACTACTTTCCAGCAGAAGTTCAGACCAAAACAGAAGACCTGCTCGGCATGATGATAGAGGCGAACGGGCAACATATCATGTTACGGTTCCAGACATTTTCACAGACGTTGGACGACTTAGCGGAAAACTAAAGGAACGTCGACTTACTGAGCAGGAGCGTAGTCATTTGCAAACATATTTGCTCACCAACTGCGAAGACGTTCTTCAATATGAGAGGTAAATAAATTAGCTTACAATTTTTTATTTTACAAGTTGAAATTTAAATCTTATTTAATTACATTATTGTCATCATATGTACAGGATTTTCATGGCAGAAAAGCGATTCGAATATAGATACGCCACAGAGGACGAACTAGAAGAAATTAATTTTCTGGATGGATGCTTACTTATGTGAGTGCTTTAAACAAATTAAAATATCATTTATCACATATTTATACTAATTCACAATTACTGATATAACATATATATATATATATATGTTATTAATAGGTGTCTGCTAGTTTGGCCAGAGGTGAAACAGCTGACGATTGGATACGCGAGATGTTCGTTGGACCAAACTGTGTTGTGAAGTCATATCCGAGATTTTGTACTCGAGGATATGCATTCACAACTAAGAAGATGAGACATTCGAGTACGACTTATGATGTTGGCGTTTGTTCTGCATTAGGAGATGATGTATACTACGGACACATACATGAGATTTTGGAAATCAAGTAATTGGGCATGGTTGGATTGCGATGTATTGTTTTCTATTGTGATTGGCACGACAACACTCCAGATCGAGGTGTGAGAACATATGCATTTGGTGTTACATCAGTACATTCGAGGCGAAAGCTGCAACATTATGATCCTTTCATTCTTGCTTCTCAGGCCGATCAGGTATTGATTTATAATTATTCAGAATGATTCATCACCATGTGTATTAATTTATAATTTTACTAATGATTTTTTAAATGTTACATGTTTGTTATATCAAGTACCCCGGGTAAGGAACAGAGATGATCTATGGGTTACTGTTACAAGACTCAACCCAAGAGGCCGAGTTCAGGGAAGTTCTGAGATGGAAGACCCACTACAAACAAGCACATCCGGCAACTTAAGTGCAACAGAAGATTTAGCTGGAGTTGGCCTTGTAGTCGATTTAACCGACTTCGCAGAGGAAGCCGTCGTTCACGCAGAGGATGAACCAGTTATTGGAGAGGTTCACCAAGATCCAGATTCAGATTCATCTGGTGATGATGACACGGAAACAGACTAGCGTCGACTTTTTTTTTTAACAGAAATACCGAGGAAATTCCGAGGGAAATAGGTTTTCCTCGGAATTCCGTCGGAATTGACCTTGTCGATTTAGGGATTTGATTATAGAGTATTTTTCCTCGGAAAACCCTTGGAATATTCCGAAGGAATTGATGTTCTGCGTTTTACCACAGGCCAATTAACCTAAGTGCACGCTACCACAATCGAATGGTATATCGATGCAGCACTTTAGGATCGAATCCACAGAGAACTAGTGATCTATAACACTAAGAATACACAAAATTTCCTAATCTAAGCAAACAAGGGAAGATGGGTGATTTGTAACAAACTAAACTCCTAGAATTATGAGCAATGTGATCTCAAATTCAAACAAGAAACAAGTGCAAGAATCAAACTTTAAATCAATAGCTAAGGATAGATCCATGGGCAAGATCATCGATATCGGGTGATCAAGATTCAATCTAGGATGCTCAAACAAAACAATCAACAAGTCTATAGGTCTAAATCTCGTTCAAATAGACTAATCCACTCCCGTGACAATAGCCCCTATGCTAATCATGAATTAGACATCAACTCCCGTTGGCCTTACCCAATCAAGCATGCATAAAACACAAGTCTACTAACCACTAAACATCTTGACAACAACTCCCGTTGGCCAAGCATGTATAGGACAATACTAGGTTGTTCAAGCATTTCATCGAACACCTTCCGGGCGTAAAACTACTTATGATCTAGATTAGATTTCCCAACCTTAACCTAGCATTAAAATCACCTAATAAGCCATAGAACAAAGTTAATCAAGCAAGAATCATCCTAAACATTCACCTAATCACCCTAATCTACTTAACCCATGAATCTAAGAATGTTTACTCAATAAACTCCATGATAAACCTTAAATCTATGTGAGATTCAAGGTTAATCATGTAAGAGAAACAAGATAAGATGAAGTACTTCCTTAGAAATCAACAAAGATTCAAGCTTTTACAATCCAAAATAAGTTCTTTTGAGAGAAAATGAGATAATTTTAGGGTTTTGGGGGTCTAAAACTATATGTAAGAGGGTAAAAACTCGAGCTGGTTTGATCCCATAAACCAAGTCAAACCGGAATAAACCGGTCAATAGTGACTTTTCTTCTGTGTAGCGGCCACTGCATCCCGCTACACCATCCAGATATGGAGCAGGGATTGGAGGTACATTATTTGCAAAACAGGTCCTTCAGCTTCTGGACAATTACGAATTGACCCCAAGACTATTGAATGTGCAGAAACGTCCTCGCGTAATCAGCCCAAAAGTTCTAATCGTGCAATTTAGCCCATGCGATATTCTGGATTTGCAACCTTAGTCCCTGACCTCTTGTTAACATCACATTTTAACCCCAAACTTCCATAATGTACAATTTAACCCTTGATTTTCGCCTTAAACTTCCAATTGTTCAATCTAAACCCTGTCAAATGCAATTATGCATGCAAATGCAATATAAAGACCTAAATGCAACCTAAAATGATAATAATGAACTAAAATATGAATCTAAAACTTAACAAAATCAAGAGATATCAACTCCCCCAAACTTGCTCTTTACTTGTCCACAAGTAAACATTCAAGAACAAGATGAGGAAATACTTTAAAATGAAAACTTAAACCTTAGAGTACCAACAAAAGCATTCGACTCAATATCCATCAAAGTAGTTTTAAAGTGCACCAATGATCTCTACTTTAAAAGAGTTAGCCATACTCATTACTCATGCAATGCCTTAGAGCTAAACTTTCAATGTAATAGCAAGAAACCAATGTAACTCAACTCTTTAACATTCATTAAGTGTTTAGTGAACTCTCTCAATCAACTTAAATCACAAACTAAAGGGCCATGTGCTAAAGAGGCTAAGATGACATATAAAGTGGAGTTTGCTCAATTTCCTTAGGTTTTTTCACTCATGAAAAAGGGATGCATAAGCTATTGCAAAAGTAAGAAGAAGAAGAACAATTCATGCATACAAGTATTCACTTCCATGTTCTACCCTTCCCTAGTTATGTATCTACAATCCCAAACCAAAAATATCAAACCCAAAACACTTCTCTCACCCCCAAATTCACTCTTTTCACCATTTTACTACTTAGGAAGCTCTCTTTTCTTTTCATCCTCTCAATTCTTTTATTTTCTTTTCTAGAGGATGTCATTTTTTATCTCATGCTTCCTAATTTTCTCTTTTATTTTACCCCCTTTTTTTTTATTGGTTTTCTTTTCACTCTTTCATTGCTTTCATTCTCTTCTTTTCTTTCCTCTCATCACATAATCTCACTCCAAAACAATCCCATTAAACCCCCCCATCCTAACCAATAAAGGTAATTGGCATACGGAGGCTACTACTTGTCGTTCCTCTGTCATTCAAAATTTTGCACTAGAATACATCATCAACAAGAGGCCTCACTCATCAAACAATCAAGGGGCAAAGAAAAAGGGTTAGGGTTCAAGGTGAGGTACCATTTAGTGATGCAAATGGCCATTCAAGCTTGTAAGAAGGTCTAAAAGTGGATAAGCAAACTTGAATGTTCTATTGTTACCAAGAGTGAGCAATTCAAGCTTCAAGAGAGAGTAATTAGATGTTCATTTAAGTTCAAGTTCATAGAGTTGAGCTACAAGGAAGACATGCATCTACAAATGAGTTCAACTTTCAAGCAATGAGATCCAAGCATGGTTCTTCCTTAACTTCATGTCCATATAAATGCAATAAACAACTCCAAAGATGGACATTCAATCAAACTCTTAAGTTGTTACTTACCAATAAAAGTTCATTAAGACTCTCAATGCATATGCAATGCAACCTAAATGCTTCTAGACTCAATCCTAAAGGTGATGCAACTAGATGCTTGTTTTTGTTGTTTTCGAAAATTTTCAAATTTTTAGGTTTTTTTTTTTTATATGCAAATAAGTATGTACAATGCAATGCATGAGATGGATGACAAGTAAACAAAACAGAAAACAAGGTGAGATAGTAGACTCTCCCCCAAACTTACTTCACACAGTCTCTTGTGTGAAAATAAATTTGAAAGAGAGGTGAAAGGAAAAATAAAACATGATGAACTAAAAATTGACAAGGGTAGAATGCACTAACTTGGAGTTAGCTTTGATGAAAGGAGGGGAATGAGGAGGGAGAGAGCTTGCTGTGACCTTGGCCATTTGATATGCCCTCTTGAAAAGATTTAGAACTCCCCCAAACTTGTCCCTAAACTTATTCAAACAAATTAAAACAAGATAAAATAAAAATAGAAATATATACAAAGGATAGACATGGGAATGCCTCCCAAGCGCGCTTGTTTTAAGTCTCTAGCTTGACTTTGTGTGCTTGCTAGTCATAGGAATCAAAGGGTTGAGCCAATGCATCGATATAGATCACTAGTTCTCTGTGGATTCGATCCTAAAGTGCTGCATCGATATACCATTCGATTGTGGTAGCGTGCACTTAGGTTAATTGGCCTGTGGTAAAACGCAGAACATCAATTTGGCGCCGTTGCGATATTCTGGATTTGCAACCTTAGTCCCTGACCTCTTGTTAACATCACATTTTAACCCCAAACTTCCATAATGTACAATTTAACCCTTGATTTTCGCCTTAAACTTCCAATTGTTCAATCTAAACCCTGTCAAATGCAATTATGCATGCAAATGCAATATAAAGACCTAAATGCAACCTAAAATGATAATAATGAACTAAAATATGAATCTAAAACTTAACAAAATCAAGAGATATCAGGAATTCTGAGGAAGGTGGGTGTTTTTCAGTAATTCCTCGGAATTTCCTCGGAATATTCCGAGGGATTTCCGAGGAACAAGGGGTTTTAAACCGAAAACAACGTCTTGCGGATTGAATAACACGTATATAACCATCATTAAGTGTCTTAACTAGATGATGAAGTCAAAATTTGGTGTTTTACCCGATAACAAACACTTTTACAATTGCATGAACGAAAACCATACAACATAAGAGAAACACTTATACACTTTAACAAACGGTAAAGGGAATACTTACAATTTTTTTTGAAGTTTTGTTATTTCATGGTTTATGATCACATATACAAATAATCCTCAATGGTATGTATTACATTTGTATAAGAAATGAAATATGGCAAAAAAAATCGATGTTTTGAAAAACCAAACCCTCTTTCCTCGAAATTTCCTCGGTAATTACCGAGGGTATTCCGAGGAATCTTTGTTCCTTGGAATATTTTCAATCTACCCGGGTAAACCAAGCCGCCAAATATTTCGCAAAAATTGAATTAATGAAATACCGAGGAAATTCCGACGGATTTGTAATTTATTCCGAGGAAATTCCGACGGACATTTTCCGTCGGAATCCTCATAATATTAGGTCGAGCAGAGACCTTTCTTCCCCATTTCTCTATGCCTCTTCCTTGTGAAATCCGGCTCTCCCTCTTCTCCTTCGACGATTTCCGGCGATTCAAGTCGATTTCTCCCCAATCCCATTCCCAAATCATGTAAGGACCCTATCACTCTCTCTTAGATTCAAAATCGAGTTTGATTATGGTGTTAGGGTGATTTTTATAGATTTGTGTTAGATTAAATGGTTTGATTGTGTAGTGATAGTTTTGATTAGGTTTTTTTGTGAGGATTGTGATTATTTGATGTTATTGAGAGTTTGATAATGGTATGGAATTTGTTTTTTAGTTTTTATTAATTTTGTGGTTATAAACATGTAATTGAAAAACTTTTTGTATATAAAAAATATTTTTTGCATTATAAAATCATTTATATATTTAATAAACATTTTTAATATCTGTAAAACTTTTTTGTGATTAAAATCGATTTTTTGTACATAAAATCTATTTTTGTATATTTATTAAACATTTTTAATATTATTAAAACTATTTTTGTAATTATTAAACTATTTTAAATTTACTTAAACTATTTTTTTATTAAAACTATTTTTTGTAACTATTAAAATATTTTAAATTTATTTAAACTATTTTTAGTTAAAACTATTTTTGTAATTATTAAACTATTTTTATTTAAACTATTTTTTATTAAAACTATTTTTTGTAATTATTAAACAATTTTTTTGATTAAAAACTATTTATTGAATTTTTAAAATTTATATTTATTAGAACTAATTTTTAAATATGTTTTTTTTTAATTTAAAGGTCTTATGATGATCCGACCGCGGCTCGACAGTGTCGTGCTCGTGGTAAGACGGGGAGCCACTCTCGGGGTTCGTCCAGCCAGATTCATGGTTCCGCTTCGCCCCGCAGCTCTACCATACATCTCCCTCTCCATTTCCCGCTCCTGCACCCGCTCCTGCACCCGCTCCTGCTCCTCAGGGACCTCCAAGAGTGATGATTGTTGCGGACTTGGTTCGACATCCCGGTCGTGAACATCTTCCCTATCTCACTCCGTTTCCACGTGGATGGGGTCAAACATGGTAATTAAACGTATTTTTCATTATAATTTGATTCATCATTAATAATTTGTTTTTTTATTAGGTTCAACCGATCCTCGAACGGGATCAGTGCATGGATCAACCGTATGATGTACTCGTCCCTCGACCACTGACATCCGACTTTCACCGACTTCCCTACCGACAAGCAGCATATGTGGTTTCGTCAGTTTGCGGTAAGTATTCAAATTTTTTATTTATATTTTTAATCTTTAATATAAATTTTCTACTAATTGTGTTTTTTCAGCAAGAATTCACCTGGAATGCCGATGATACGCTCTTTATCTATGATTACTTCGTCCATAAAGTTATGGACAACTATGGGAAGCAGATACACGAGTGGAAGAAGAAGTGGGAAATAAACAAGGTTGTTTTTAATTTATTAAACAATTTTTTAATTTATAAAATATTTTTTATTTATTTAACAATTTTTTTTATTAAAAGGTCTCAAAGTCGATGAACCCCACGGTCTGGGAGGGATTGTGTGCGCATTGGGCTAAGGAAGAGACGAGAACAACTTCTTCCACCAACTCCACCAACCGCAAGAGCGAGCGTAAAGGGAAGGGCGTCTTCAAGCATAACTTGGGTGCTCAATCTATTGCCACTCTGGGGGATCACATGGTAAGTTCAGTCGCTTTTTATTCTATTATTTAAGTTTTTTCTTCTAATTACTAATGTTTGTTTATTTATGTTTTTTTCAAGACGGAAGAAAATGATGGTGAGCCGGTTGATGATCTCGCCCTAATGAAGAGGGCGTATACCAACAAGAAGACTGGCCAGATTGATGATGGTCTTGTGAGAGATTTGGTCAACCTGATCTCCACTCAGGTGTAAGACGAAGTGTCTCAGCTTCAAACCGATGATGACTATTCGACGGCTTCGACCAACTTGCCCCGGGCTCAAATCAACGAAATCGTTGAATCGGTAAGTTCTTTTTTTTTTAAGTTCAATTCATTTTTTCTATTATTTAAATTTGGCTATTTTCTATTTCAGTCGGTTCCAAAGAAGAAGGGACGTTTGGTCGGTTTCGTCGGTTTGGGTCGTTGCTCCCAGTCGACTCTGCCTTATGTTGTACCACCGCCCTTTGTCGTTGATACAGAAGTACTTATGGGTCAGTTGCAGGACAAGGATGATCGCATATCTGTGTTGGAGACCCAGATGGCGACTCAACAGGCGGGCTTTGAGGCATAGAAGAGGCTGAATGAGCAAATGAGGGAGATGATGAGGAGGTTGCACGCGAATGAGGTGTTCCCGACCGTGCAAGACCCGAACGCGCAAAACCCGTAGTTTTTTTTTCAAAACTCCGAATGTTTATTTTTATTTGTACGACTTTGAATGTTATCTAATATGTTTTTAATTTTAATTTTATATTTTCGAATTTAAATTTCAAAATTTTTATTTTTTAAAAAAATAATAATTTTAAAAAAATTCCGAGGAAATGTTCCCTCGGAAATTTCCGAGGGATTGTTTCCTCGGAATTTCCCGAGGGTTTCTTTCCTCGGAATTTTCCTCAGAAATTTCCGAGGGCTACCTTCCTCGGAAATTTCCTAGGGTCACTTCCTTGGAACGATTCGTTGGAACTACCGAGGATTCGTCCGTCGGAAACGTCCTTGGAATATACCGAGGAGGACTTCCTCGGTATATTCTGAGGACGTTTCCGACGAAGTGCATTCCTTAGAGTTTTCTCGGAAATTTTGTTCCTCGGAATTCCCTCGGAAATTTCCGACGGATTTCCGAGGAAAAATGAAATTCTGAGGAGTTATTTCCGAGGACTTCTTTCCTCGGTATATCGTCGAAATAGTCTTATTCCGACAACATACTGGCAATTTTTACCCTCGGTATGCTCTTGTTTTCTTTGTAGTGTGCATAGATTCAAGATGCATGTTTCGAAGAATAAAAATCTATAGAGATATATTAAATAAGACTATAGGCTTATGTCAAGATACTTATATCGATAAGGTCTTGCATAGATTCAAGATGCATGTTCGAAGAAAGGGTTCTTACCAGTGTCTCCTGGTATAACTCTTAGCAAGACTCAATGTCCTTCGACACATGATGAGCGAGAGCAGATAAGTATAATCCATATGCTTCAGCTATAGGATCTATCATGAACACTTTGCTCTGTACCCATTCAGATGTTTCATGTGCTTTGAGCATGACGAGTCGATACCAATCTGATCCAGGTGAAAGTCACTAGACAGCAGTCAAGACTATCATCAAGTATTTGAGAAATACTAGATAATTTCTTGGTCTATGGAGTAAGTGATGAGGTTGTTGTGAGTAGTTACACCGATGCCAACTTTCAAACGGACAAGATGATTTTTATCACAATCTGGTTTCATCTCTTGTCTTAATGGAGGAGCAATGAGCTAGAAGAATTCCAAGCAAGCCCTGTAGCAAACTCTACAACTGAAGTTAAATACATCGCTGCTTCTGAAGCAGTAAAGGAGTTGTTTGGATTCAAAAGTTCATTGCTGAATTGGGTATGGTTCCCAGTATCTTAATCCAATGGATATCTATTGTGGAAACAATGGAGCCATCACACATGCAAAGGAACCTAGATCCCACCAAAAGTCCAAAATTATTCAAAGGAGATATCATCTCATTCGGGATATCGTCAATAGAGGATATGTGAAGATTATCAGAGTGTCAACGGATGCAAAATGTTGTTGATCCATTGATTAAGCCTCTTCACGGGCAAAGCATGAAATTATACTGTTACTATAGGCATTAAATTTTTAAGATGTGATATTGATCTTAGTGGGAGTTTTGTCTTTTATGATATGATGTTCACATACATTTGGTATATGTTTTTAAATTAATGCTAATTATTTCAGATTTATTTGATTATAAGATGATAAAATAATAGTCCCAGGATAATTATATCATTTTTATAGGTCTTCAAGTATGTGACTTGATCATGAAACCTTATAAGTGAAAGATGACATAAGTTATTGAAATCCAAAGTCAATATTGTTAACTTGGACATTCATAATCGCGAATGATTAGTCTATGAGGTGATTGATGACTAGGTTTCATGTAGTCATTTAATTGTATTAAAGTCAATCACATAGATATGTTTTAGGGAACATAGTATCGGTCTGACCTGCTATTAGAACTCGATCTACAAGATTGTTGTATGAGTGTCAAGAGTTTCTCATTATGATTATATAGTATATTCCTTAGACCTGAGTTCTCATGCTTCTTTTCATGTGGATTAGTTAACTTTGACCTTGTCAAACGTGTGCCTTGTCAAACGTGTGTCGTAACTGGTGATTATAGGTATTGATTAGGTGTCCAATGAAGTTTATAAGGAACATAGATAAAACAAGATGATATTTTTCCCTCCCGTATAATGTGATACAAATATCTCTAGGCCTATCAAAGATTTGATGCTTATAAATTCATGGTCGTGATCAAATGAGGTGAATTTCAGTTATTTGTTTGATAAGTATAAATCCGAGTTCGATAAACGTGATCTAACTTAATAAGGATAACACTTGTTCTTGCCTTATGCTGAGATTGAGAAATAGAAACAAATGGATTATGAAATATATGATTCTAGTATAAGTGGGAGATTGTCGATAACGTCCTGCTGTTGTACTATTCCAATAGAAGTTGTAATGTCGAGGTTCGACAATATTATAATATTAGATGGTTATAATGTTTTGTTAGAAACTGCTTATAATCTATAAATTAAGAATTCATTATTATATTATACAGTCCTATAGGGCAACACACCTAATCAAACTGAATCATGAATATTTTAGTGTTATATATATATATATATATATATGTAATTTATATAGGCATATAATATGAAATGTTGATTGTATGTGTGCTAAAGTGATTTATACTAATGGGATATCCATTTTCTAATGAGATTATTTATATCACGTACGTAAGGTATATAAGATTGTTTTCATTTTTTTATTGAAACATACACAAAAAGGCATTACTGCTTATAAATCTCTAAAGACTTAAGAGGATAATTGTTTGTTGATATAATTTTTGAGATTCGATTTCGAAGACATTAGCATCCCGTGTCGATCTAGTTTGTGTGTGTGGATACGGTAGAAGCACGACGTTAGGAGTGCTAGAAATTTTGACTTGGTTTGTTTTTCTTTCTGCTGCAAATTATCATGTGTATTTGAAACTCTAAGATCTAGATTTGTTTCAGTATTAGTATGAGATTCTAGGCAATTGAATTTATAGATAGATTTATAAATCATTATAAACATGTATGAGTTTCTACAGTGTGGTCTTTGTCTCTCCCCAGATAAAGTTCGGCCTTTTGTGTCTCTCTCTCCAATCATCCTCCCTCGTCGGTCCATTTGCTAGGATGTCTTATCGGTGGATCTTTTATTGGCTCTCTAACTTTTACTATCTTTGGTTTTATGCTCTTTGTTTGGTTTCAACGAATCGATTGTTTACGTTGTCTTTTTGTTCTAGAAGAATATGTTGGTCCTTGCTAGCTTCTCGTAAAATTAGTATCCTTCCAAAGATCAATGAAATTTCCACTGTAAAAAGAATTAGAGGTGGATACATTATGGGCTTTTTGCAAATTTGACTCAAAACTCAAAGTTAAATGCAAAACTAACCTCTCCTTCTCTTTTATTTTCTTTTGTCATATTCATCCCACATGTTCACATTATTTACAAAAATGCCATTAATTTTTTTTTTCGAAAATAGCTTTTTTTACTCTGTCAACCTTGTCATCTTCAAGTATTTACAAGATTGCCATTGCCATCAATATCCCAACCACCATGAACAACCAATTTGAAGCTCTTAATGCCATCTAAAATCGATTTACACACTCTCTTTCTCAGTTGTTATGAACTAAAACAACATCTCTTTCACTTTGTCTCCAAATTCATCCAAAAAACTCAAGCTTTTTGATTGCAAAAATTTATGGTTAATAGAGCTATTCAAGCATTACTATTCTTGGTGGGTTACCTTCGTTTCAGGTTCTGGGTGATTGTAGAAAATTGTGTGTGCCTAAGGAAGTCATCTCACTAGTTTATGGTATTAAATTGAAAATTTTCAAGATCTGTTCGCGTAGAAGACTTACATGTAGTTGTCTGGCTGTAGAAGACTTACTTGTAAGTCTTCTGGTCAAGACAACTTACAAATAAGTTGTCTGGAAGACTCAGACAACTTACTGATAAGTCTTCTATCTGGACGACTTACTGATAAGTCTTCTATCTGGATGACTTACTGGTAAGTCTTCTATCTGGACGACTTACTGGTAAGTCTTCTATCCAGACGACTTACTTGTAAGTCGTCCCATTTAAAAGTCAATTGCAAAAATGACCTATCCAGACGACTTACTTGTAAGTCGTCCAGATAGAAGATTTACTTGTAAGTCGTCCAGAATATAGACGACTTACTTGTATATCAAAATAATTCAATAATTAGTCATCGATTAATCCCTTTTTAATTTCCTATTTTTTAGTTAGGTGCTAGACCCAACCTCACCGCACGGACTAACGCCTAAAGAATTATTGAACATTGGTTTTAGGTGATATTTTAGAGTGATTTGACAAAAATCAATTAAAACTCTTCAGTTCCTTGAATCATTCATAACCTCATGAAAATCAAATCGCTTAATAATACATCCCCCTCAAAATCATGGTCACATGCTTTTCATTTGTTTGCAAAATGAAATTGTTGTAATTTAATCGACACATATTTTGTTATTGAAATTTATTACAGCATCGTTGACAGATCAAATTGTATGATTCATTAATTTTGTAGTTGTTTAATGTATATACTAATATTTATTATAGCAGCATTGACAGGTCGGTAACTTCTTAAAACAGAATCACTAAAAATCTACTTATAAAAAATCATAGTTGGACCATTAACATTTAATTGCAACCATAATATTTTAACTATTATTTTGCATCCAAACAACTAAGAAAATTATTGAAAGCCTTTAATAAAAAAACTAAGAAAATTACTGGTAATTAGATCTTTTCTGATTTTTATTTCTAAAAATAAGTTTCTCTTAAAATTTAATATATATTTTTATTTTTATTCATTTAATTCTTACTACAATATACCTGTTATTTTAATTTAAAAAAATATTATAGTATATATGTTCTGTTTTAATAGTACATATATTCCAGAACACTATAATAATATTTCTCATCTAGCTTATAAGATCATATGCACAAAGTATAGGAACATTAAAAATATAGACTAAATGTGAAATTTAGGATTTTAATTAATTTAAGAGTTTTTTGTCTCTTAAAAAGAAGATACTTGTGAAAATATCTTTTTAGTAAATGTAAAAAAGAATAATAGCATCAGCAATGTAATAAACATAAAATTTCCCATGACGCTAGATGGGGAAATACTATTATAGTGCTCTTGAATATATGTACTATTAAAAAAGAACATATGTACGATAATGATTTTCTTTAATTAAAATAACGTGTATATTTTAGTAAGAGTTCAATTAATAAAAATAAAAATACATATTAAATTTGAAGAGAAACAGCTTTTTAGGAATGAAATCAGGAAAACATCTAAATAACAATCACTTTCTTAGGTGGTGTTATTCTTTGTAGATATTTAAACTCAACTCCAACAAATTTAAAATATCTAATATTTTGAGTGATTTATAATGATTTGTAATCTTTTCTTTATAATCAATACCAATGGATTTTAAATAGTTAAGAGTTTAAAAAAATGTTTTTTAGAATATGTCAGATTTTAGAATGATTCACTATAGATTTTTATAGATTCTAGTCTCGTAGAAAACACTTTTATTATGAAAACAAAAGTTCAAATGTATCAAAAGCCAAGCAAAAAAAAAAGAAAACAAAAACCAACGTAAGAAAAAAACACATAAAAGTTCAATAAAAACACTTCCTTATTCCATACTACTTTGAATCCATCCTAACCTTTCTTCCACCGACATTTTAACAAAAACATCTTGAATTCCGAGATGATAAATCTGCGTAAGTGCTTTGTAACGAATACGATCCTCCAAGTTTGAAATTTCCTTTATAGCATCCCATACATTAATCTTTTTTTCTGATGCTTCTTTCAGTTGTCTTTCTTCTCTTTGTTGTATTATATTCAAGATCTGAGTACTAACAGCCATTGCTGGATTTTCATCCTTCTGTGAAACACCTCTTTCGGATCTTGCTCTTTTCTTTGGTTGAAACTTCTCCGTACGAGACTCTGGAACTGTCTGAGAATCAAATGTTGCGTACTGTTCTGAGAGCTCATGATCACGAATTGATGCATCAAACTCATATATGTTGTCTACATCATTCACATATTCTTCATTTGAATTTCCTCCAGCTTTGTATGTACGCGCATCAGTACCATCACCTAATCCAACTGCGTTGCGTTTCTCCAGTAGCAACACCTTGTCCGAATATAATTTGCAAGTCCTCAAAAAATTAAAACGTATCACTACGTAAATTTTTATTGTTTGGATGTACATATGAAAAAAATACATCAGTAGCACATAAATATGCTGCATATTTACTATATTCAGAATTTCAAAAACAAAATACTTACCTTTAAATAATCATTCCAGACTTCATTAGAAGCTGTAAATTTTTTGGTTAAAGGATCCCAACCGAAACCAGAAGAATAACGTAAAGGTCAGCACAATTTTGATGTTGTAGTTTTAAATACTTGTGTCTGCTTTGATAGTTCTGAAATCTTTTGCACGATAGACATCTTTATTGAGTTCTGGTAAAATCTTGATTCAACAGTAAGTTTACTGAAAGAGCCAGAAGAATCACGCCAGTTATTGTTAACTGCTTCCACAAGAAGTTGTACTAATATCCTAGTCTCGTCATGATTCCATGAATTATAGTCACCTTTTTCTTTCTTTTTTCTTTGTGAATCTCCCATCTAATAAAACATTATAAAAATTATAATATTTTATCACTAAGTAAAGACAAGTAAGATACATAAACACCAAAATCAATAATACATGTATTGCAAATGTCCTCGTAAGATATAATTCAACATTTTATTAAAAGTCAATTAGATCAATTTCTAAGGTTTTAAAGTAGTGGCCTTCAATGCTTTAGTAAAAGAACGTTGCACAACATAAGAAAAAAAAAAAGAACATGTTATTCGTTGATGTATTTGAATAGAATATAAATCTAAATCAACTATTGACTTAGGATTTCAATAAATTTTCTTAGTTGTAGGATGCAATATAATAGTTGAAATAAATATGAATGCAATTGAATTAATGGTCCAACTATGACTTTTTTTAATTAGATTTTGTAGTGGTTCTGTTTTAATTATATAAATTACTTAGTTATTACTTATCGAATAATTGGTATTTAATTTCATCAATTATTGGTATATTAGGGCATGATTATTGCAGGTTTCTTAAGCTGGGTTTCTTAGAAAAAGTTAAGAAACTGTTTCTTAGTTTTCTTAAGAAAAGTTAAGAAACTGTTTCTTAAAACTGTGTTTTAAGAAACAGTTTCTTAACTTTTCTTTAAGAAAACTAAGAAACAGTTTCTTAACTTTTTCTAAGAAACCCAGCTTAAGAAACCTGCAATAATCATGGCCTTAGCTTACAAAGTATACAGTAAATTATTTAAATGTATATGTCACTGTGTATTTACTGATCAGTTTCATTTAAAAAGTATAAGAGCAGCATAAAATATGATTAAATATATAGCTAGTTTGTGTTAGAGAATCAAAATATAAAAGAATTATAAATTATACAACAAAGTGTAAGAGTAACATAAAATATTTAAATGTATATGTTACCACATATTTGCTGATTTCTTTAGTCTACATTTTTAATGTTCTTATATTTGTGTATCATATGATCTAATAAGCCAGATGAGAAATATTATTATAGTGCTCTTGAACATACGTACTATTAATAAAAGAACATACGTACTATAACGATTTTCCTTAACTAAAATAAAGGTTATATTTAAGTTAGAATTATATTAATGAAAAATAAAAACTCATATTAAATTTTAAGAGAAGCATATTTTTAGGAATGAAATCAGGAAAAGATCTAATTAACAATAATTTCTTTCTTTTTCTTGACTAAGGGACTCAAAACTTTTCTTAGTTGTTAGATGACATATAATAGTTGAAATAATATGAATGCATTTAAATGTAATGGTCCAATTATAACTTTTGTAAGTAGATCTTTTATTGATTATGTTTTAATAGTATACTAGATTTTTGACCCTCTCCTTTTAAGGGCGGGTATATTTTTGTATATTAAAAATTATATATAACTAAAAATATTTGATTCTATTTTTTTTAAAATCAAAATTATTTTGATTACTTTTAAAAAAAATATATAGGATATTCTGATTACCATATTCTGTTGAAGTTGTTATATTTAGGTAAGATATGGAAGATTATGAATGTAGATAGATAGTTGAGTAATAAAATAATTATAAATATTTGTTTTTAATTAAATAGTACCATAAAATATGTAATACACTAACAAAATTGAAACAATCCAAAAATTAAATGACAATTTTCAATGGTAGATAAATTTAGGACTCTATTTTAATAGAGTAGATATGTACATAATTTTAACCCATTCTTTAGACTTTAGAATAGGATAATTTATTTTTAAACCATGTTTAAAATGGGATAAAAAATTAACCTATGTCTATTAGTTAAAATTTGATTTAATGTTTCTAATAATTGAAACAAGCTTATATGTTCATTCAACTCATCTCGTATTGATAAATATTTGAATATTTATTGAAACTGTGCGCAAAAAGTAGTTATAAAACAATCAACTATAACATGATACATTATATATATACATTATATAATTGGATGATAAAATGTTAGTCTATTTTAATTAAATGTAGTAAAAATATTTCCTTTTTAATACTTTTTAAGGAAATGGAGTCTATTATAAAATTTGAATTTGATTAATTGTGTTATAATTACTTAGTTTTCCTTATCAAAATAATTGGTATTTTAATTTTATCAATTATTGGTATATTAGCTTTTGAAAGATTTGGTATATTAGCTTACAAAGTATAAAGTTAAATTATTTAAATGTATATGTCACTGTGTATTTACCAAACAATTCATTTACAAAGTATAAGAGCAGCATAAATATGATTAAATGCTTTTATATTTTGGTTCTCTAATATATATCAAGAAGGGTTCCTCACTCCTGAGTGTGCCATGCCCGCAATAAGTGAAAAACACTACACGTCAGTGAAAGTTTTCAAAATTATAAAATCTTACATAAACTTTTGTTTTCTTAACATTTAAACTAAATATTTTTCAACATAAAATGATCCATCATTATTTTAAATTATTTTCCTAAAAATTAAACAAAATATTTTTACACTACATCATATAGTTCATAAATATGTTTAACAAGGAGTACGTTTTGAACCAAAACTAATTATTCTCTTAAAATCATAAATTAAAATTTCAGGTGTTTCCTAATGTTTACAAGAAATAGCTAGTGCTTATACTAAGTATATCTTGTAGTTAAGATTTAAGATAGAAATAATGACACTATAGTATATTGAGAGCACTAAATCACATAGCTTTCATAAATAATCATATAATTGGTTGGAATATGCTATTATGCAACACAAATAGCCTTTTTGTGAACAGAATTAGGATATGATTAAGACAATGTGTACATCTTTAACACAAACAATATTTATCAGGCGTGAAAACAAGATATAATAGTATTTATTATATATCTAGTGATAAATTTAGCGAAATGTTTTTAAGTAAAAATTAAAATATTGTATAGAATATGGGAATTTTCATGTTACTATATTATATGATGCCATATTTCATTTATTACTTCTCATCTAAACAGACATATTTTACAAATACCTTCTTTTTAGA
>CAJHQP010008092.1:0-10000 GCA_905132765.1 Moricandia arvensis
GCAGTTGCTCTATATTCACCTAGCTTAATCTTTAGGAATAAGAACTCTATTGTGTACCATTTCTCTCTATGGATTTGATCCCTGAGTACTACACATGATCTCTTTTGGCAAGAGTACTAATTATGTGTTAAAGACTAAGGTTAATTTGATAGTGATTTGTTTAGGATATTTATACCTTGCTAGAACATTTTAAACACGCCTCTCAGCAATGCACATGCTTAGGATGGAAGGATCATCAATGTTTCAAAAGAGGATATGAGTCTACCAGAGTATGATGGAGCCCACCTTACACCTCACTGTGTGCAAGCACCTTCGATCCACAGAAGAAAAAGAAATTGAAGAGATGACAACTGACATTTACAGAGCTCAAGAGAGGATGTTTGATGAGTTCTACAAGAATATTGATGCAATCTACTATCCTCTCAACAACAGCATTGGATGGATCAACAAATTTATGGAAGAGCTATAGCTGAAAGTGGATTACACACATGAGATCATCCAGAGACAGCAAAAATAGTGAACCAAAGGAGTGAAAGCCATAAAGAGTTTTGTAGGCACATGATTCAAAATGTCTAAAGAAGATGTGGAGACTTGTTTTCCAACAAGTGTTCCATTACCTCCTTACTAGTCCAAAAACATCCAAAACGTCAAGCTATAGACTATAAACAAGCGTTTGATGGGAGGCAACCCATTTAGTATGTTTTAAATTTGTTTAAATTTTTATTACTAATTTTTCGTATTTATTTTATTGCATGTCAATAAAATCGACCCCAAGGAGACACGACTACATAGAGCATCGACCGACACTTGGTCACTGCCGATTGACAGACAGACCCGAGCATGGATCGAATGTAATTATGTTAAATAGCTTAAGAATAAGGACTAAAATGTTTCTGCGATCAAAAAATGTACTTGCCATCAAGTTATCCAACATATGCTAATTTATATTGTTCACGTCCTCATTTGTCGGGCACAGAAACGCTCTCTCTTGAAAAAAAATTGGATTTTTCTGCTGCTGTAGAGCTGTTGTATCTCCGTAAACTTATTTACTGATTTGTTATATAGGATCATTTGTATCCATAATCAGAAACTCATCAATAATAGTGATTGTGGATCACCATCATTAGGCTCACCAGCTACTCCATTTCCAACATCCAATATCCAGTACGAAAATGATTCAAGTCCCTTCAACTCTTCTGCAGTCATATCACTTGACAACAACCTCATATTTTTTGTTAGTTTGAGAACTTTGCAGTGTTTCCAAAAATAAGATGAATTTAGAAAATTTAACACAATTTTGGTCGTCGAGTCAGCATCAATAACAAGTCATACTTGTGTGAAATCTCCACCTAATACAACAACTTTCCCAACAAAAAGCTTTTTTCTGTACTTCTCATAATGTCTGCTAAGCTCGTATCCAATGACTAAAAACAATATTTTTTCATCATCGTAGCTTCGTCCCAAATTATCAGTGAGGCTTCTTTAACCAAATTAGCAGCATCAGTCCCTGGTGCTAAATTACACATAGATAACTCATCATGATTGATTGGTATACCAAACCTAGAATGTGCAGTCCTTCCTCCTTGTAACAGAAGCGAAGCAATACCACTTGAGGCAACATTTAACACAATCTCACCCATGAATCTAATAGCAGCAGATAATAATCTCCACAAAAAGTTTTTGCCGGTTCCACCAAATCCATAAACAAAGAAAACACCACCTTATTTTTCTCCAACTGCATCCATAATATCCTCGTAAATCTTCTCCTTCCCATCCGTCATCTTTAAGATGTCTCTGTCATGTTCTTCCCTTAACTCTTCATGTATCTAACTCAGCTCATCAAGAATCAAAATATTTGGATGATCAGTAACATCACAAAAGGGCTTTGGCATTTTGTTCTAATTTGATTGTGAAGTTCCATTACTTTTCAAAAAAAAAAATCCAATCTCCAATAGGGCTCCTTCTTTTTTTTCAGCATCACTTAGACATAATCATGTGCAAATAAATGATGTCTGTTAAAACTAACAACTATGTAATATAATGAAAGCATGTAAACTCGAAACATAAACCAAATCAAATTTAAAATAACATGGTCTATTAAAATGTTTCATATGCTTATACTAAATGTCCTCTGAAAGGAAATCCCACATATTTTTCCAAACTTTTTCTGGCATTAATAAAGTCACGGACATCAGCATGACAGCAAAGGCATGTTGCAGACATGATGCAAAACTCGAATAACTTGACCTAAATATATCATCAATGTATTCTTGATCATCTTCTAATAGACCACGAGCAAAACATGTTTCTTTATACAAAGGGTAAAGCACATGGTTAAAGGTCTTTATGTCATCAAATCATGTAGGTCCACGAACAATGTTCAGCAACACACATAGAAAATAGGTTTCCTCAATCTTCTTGGGTGCATAATTTATTCTCCCAATGCTAAACCCTCTTTTCCTTTCTTGTAATTTTCTTTCATTTTTTTCTAAATAAACCTTGTTAGAATTTTAGCTAAAGTTAGCTTTTTAGCAACAGAGTTAACCTTTTTCAACTCAAACCAAGTCATGAAATATGTATTCTGAATCAGCACACGACTTATTACTTCCTCATATGTGTCGTCATCCTTAAAGATAATAATCTGTTTTCATGGCAAATGAAACTGGATTTTCTCAACGGGCACTGATCTGTAATGAATAGGAGACTTAAAAGTTCTCCATGCATAGTCACCAGCAGAGACACATCTGAACAAAATTAAAGAAAAAATGAAATGACAGTCAAGTTTTCAAGTAAGATCTTAGAACACTGAATTACCAGTTATATATAAATAAGTACCTGCCATCAAAGAAATCATTAATTTTGTTTTTCTTTTCTTGGTTTGCTTTCTGGTTCACGTCATTGTTATCAAAGTTCATCTTTCTTTTGGCCATCAACAAAAACAGTAATCTGATCATGTCCCTTATTGATATACTTGAAAAGGTATTTCATAGATCCAGATTGATTACACCACTCCATGTTAATATTAGCTTTGTGCATAAGAGACAGAGTTATGTTATATGGTTAACACATCTGTTGTCGCACTTGAAACATTTCTTCTCTACAAAATAATTATTATCTCATCTTCTATAAACTGGGAAGCCCTCTTTATTAACGGTAGTTCTGGATGCCAATGCCTTTGGATCGAGATGGTTGCATAGCTCCCTTCCTTCCCCAAGTTGTGGTGCAACCAACAGGGTCGTCTACGACTCCGGCCCCCCTTACTGAGGCCATATGGGCTTATACACCCATGGCCGCCCCGTTTGCAAAAGGGAAACCATTTTGGCATTGCCTGCTCCTAGTACTCAACCCTAGCGCCGAAAGAGGTCTTGTGCCAACTCTGAGGCTGCTAAGAAGAGTTTCGCTTAAGGTGCTGAGGTCAGGCCTTCGAATTTGGGAGAACCTAACTCGAGTTTAATGTCAAAACACCGTGCCAAAGCCTGTTTTAAAATTTAGTTGCAAGGTTTCTTTTGGTTGGTTTGTCAGCTTCTCATCACCCTTTTATTCTTGTATAGTTAATGTATTTAATCGATGGGATGATAAATGATTGCCGCTCTGAGGTTGAGAGTCTTGCGAAAGAGCTTACCAATTTGAAGGAAAAGTAATCGCAATTGGAGGTAAATCTAGAGTCTATTGAGACTGCTCATTCCCTTGAGATGTTGCAATCGGAGATTAGGATCAGTGAAATTGAGATGTGCCTGGGCTGTGAGCTCCCTGCTTCAGGTGAAGAAGGACAAAAAGTCCAAAGCTTCAATGGTGCGTCTTATGCAGTTTCAGTCCAAGGCCAAGTTGGAGGGTGCTTTATGCGCTGAGTTTCAGTCTCATTTGACGAGGATTGCAGGTTTTTTTTTATTCCATGTTGAAGGTTCGCAGTAGGGACGTTGCTTTGGTGGTCATCGAGGAATGTATTAGCGAGTTCAACTGTTTCGAGGGAATGAACCCCCGTCATTGCAGGCCAAAGAGGCTAGATTATCCGTTTGTAAGGAGGAGCTTGAAGCTGTTGAGGGAGACTTTGACTTGATATTTGCTGGCCTGAAATTGGACTGCATCTTTTCCCTAGTTTTTGGCGGTACCACAGAAACAAGCCCTGTGAGGGTCGGGCCTCATGATTTGATAATGGGAAGCGGAGATGGAGTAGTTCTGGTCCATGATGCGGTTGCGAGTTAACACGAGGTTCCGCCTTCGGATGAAAAGTGAAGTTGCAGTCCCGTTTTGGATGTTTGATCTATTTATGTTAATGTTTGCTTTGGCCGAGTGCGCCATGTTTATGTTTTGGGACTATCCGTGTGTGGCTTCGAATCCCCACCCGTTTAGGGTGTTTTTATAAGTTCTGTTTGGATTTATACACTTATGGTTTAATCTCCCTTTAAATATGCAACATTGACTATACGCGGAGATAAAGGGACAAAGTGTGAGTTGTCATCTCATTTATGGCACTGGGCGGATCGTTATACTCGTCGTTGTGAAAGATGAGAATACTCGAAGGTTTTTAGTTCACAGAGTCTCATAGACGTTCAAATATAATCGAAGAGACATATTTTGGAATCTCGTACAGTTTCGTTGATATTATGCCTTGAGATATTTGAGACCAGTGTGCTGGGTTAGGGAAAGACCTAGGCTTACTTTCGGTTTAAGGTTTGCGATGACCATTCGACTTAAATCACCCATTGCGGTTTTGATCTGATTAAGGCTCAATATTGAAGTTTGCGTAGAGTTTTCGTCTTATGTGACTTGCATCGATCGGGTACCGAGCATCTCTCCAAAGAAAATTTTGAAGTCTAGAAATGCTGACTAAAAAAATTGGTATTTCTTTTATTGCGCGCTATTATCCTTGATGTCGAATGTCTAATGGCCTATCTCTATGGAGGGAGATTCCAAAGTCTGTTTAGGAGGTTAGAGTTTGCTTGATGTGATAAGCAACAAACGGAGTGGTAAGTGTTAGTGAGCTTACCGTTTGGGTTCACAACTTTAGTAATTTGGTAGATGTTAGTGTGTATGACTGTTTGAGTTTCCGAGATGAAATTTGTCGAGAAACATATTTTACGTTAAAGATCGGTTCTTCAAGTGTTTGTGACTTCTCGCATTACTAAAGGATGGGTTTCACTTTTGGGTAATATTTTACCTTGTGAGAACGTGTTAGCGGACTTTTCGCGCTTGGTGTGAAGGCAGCCAAAGTTCGTTTGAAAGTATTTTTTTCTTGGAAAGGTTTCCTTTTATATGCCATGTTTCTCGTTCGAAACGTTTGTCGACTTAGAGATGTTTTGATGTTTTCGTATGGAACTTGGTCAATTGACGAGAAGTTCATATATATATATATATATATATATATATTGTTTTAAAAATATCGAGTTCCTAGGAATGCATATTTGAAAACATGGGAGTATACGTACCCACTCCCCCCCTCTTTTTGAGAGGGGGATTGCTGAAATCGTCCGGTGACGAGTTGCCTACGTACCCCTTTCAGAGATCAAGCAATCTCGTAGTTCAGTTTGTTGTGATGTGATTGCTTAGTGATAGTAATTCTTGAGGTGCATTGCGTTCCAGATTCTTGAAATTTTGATGCTTTCCATGTTGGCGATTTCGTATACTCAAGTCGAACCGCTTTTAAGACTTTATATGTACCTTCCAAGTTTGCCCCGAGTTTCCCTACGTTTTGTTCAACGGTGTTCTGGAAAACTATGTGCAAGAATAGGTTGCCTTCTTTGAACCTGCGACTACGTACGTTTGAGTTGTAGTATTTTGTGGCTACTTGCTGGTAGTTTTGAATGTGTATGATTGCATGAATTCGGCGCTCGTTGATGATGTAGAGATTGTTTAGCAGCATCAAATTGTTCAAGTCTTCTTGTTCCGGGAGTAGGACCTCAATATTACGGAGAATTCGACTTCTACTAGAATCATTCATTCTGACCCATAGACGAGGGCGAAAGGATTTTCTCCCGTTGCTCATCTTGGGGTCGTTCGGTGGGATTATAGGACCCCTTCGAGTTCTTCTACTCACTGACCCTTTTTAGCGTCTAGGTGTTTCTTGAGTCCGTCTAGGATAGTTTGTTAGTCTCAGCTTGGTCATTTCGTTGTGGATACCTGAGAGTTGATTTAGTCAAACTTATTTTCCATTTTTGCAGATGGCTTGGAAATTGGTCGAGATGAACTGAGACATGTTGTCTGTTATACTCTCATACGGGATTTCATGTCTACATATAAATTTTTCCATAAGAAACTTTGAACTTGTGAGCCTTTAATGCTTGCGTATGAGTCTGTTGCCACCCATTTTAAAAAGAAATCTGTTAAGACTAATAGGAAACTTTTTTGTTTAGATTTGTGTAGGGTGCTGACAATATCCACTGACATTCGCATGAATCGATATGGGGCTAAGATGGATGAAAAAACCTTTGCGGGTTGATGCATTGTTGGTGCATGTCTCTGGCACTTCTTTCACTTTCACGTGAGTTTTGTCGAAATCTTTGACGATGGTTGGTCAGTAGTAGTCGTGGCGTTTTATATTGACCGCAAGATATCTTCCGCCAGAGTGATTTCCACAAGATCCAGTATGGAATTCTTCAATTATTTTCCTTGATTAGTTTCCTTCGACGCATGTCATGAGTGGTCCAAAGAATTTTCATTTATAGATCTCTCTGTCAACTAAGACGTATCGTGCGGCCAGAGTTTTGATTTTTTAGGCCGCCCAGTTTTCTGCAAGGAGCGTTCCGTTGGCAATATATGACTGGATCACCTCCAGCCATGGCTTTTTGCAACCCTACTCGAGTTGTTTTGAGTTTTCTTCTACATGGCGATCGACTTCGTCTATGTCGTCATCTTGTGAGTGGATTAGGTTTGCGAGAATTGATGGTCTGATGCTTGCGTGTTCTATGAACTCCACAGGGATTACTCGTTTAAGGTCCAAATTTGAGCTTGATGTTAGGGCTGCCAATGCGTCATTTTGCACGTTTTCCGTGCGGGGAATTTGTATGAGAGTGAATTGGTCAAAATCTCGGGCAAGGTATTGGACGGGTTTCAAGTACGAGTCCATCCTTTCGTCTCTTGCCTCTTATTTGCTAGTGTATTGATTTACGAGCAGTTGAAAATCACAGTAGGCGTGAATGTTGCATATCTTGAGCCCATGAGCCAATCGTATCCCTGAAATTATTTGGTACTCGGCTTCATTATTTGAAGCATGAAAAATTAGTCGAAACGACTGTTCAAGAACATACCCAGTTGGTGACGTGAGTCAAACTCTGATTCATGAACCTTGTTTGGACGAAGATCCGTCGACGTGCAGGGTCTAAGTCGATTTTGGTTCTTGATTTGTTTTCTGCTCCATTGGGAGTTCTACCAACAAATCAGCGAGTACTTGTGACTTAGGGAAAGTTCTTGTTTGGTACTCGATGTCGTATTCGCTCAGCTCGACTGCCCATTTTGCTAATCTTTCGGACTGACTTGGACTATGCCAAAATTTTCATAAGGGAACGTGGTGAGGATTACGATTGCGTGCGACTAGAAATACGGTCTTGATTTCCGGGCCAACATTACAACTTCGAGTGCCAGTTTTTCCACAAGCGGGTATCGCGTCTCACCATCTGTCAATGATTTACTTACATAAAAGATTGTCATTTTCTCACTGCGTTCCTCTCTGATGAGGACGCCACTTATTGCCGTTGCAGATACCGCGTTACAGAGAAAAAATGGTTCTCCTTCGACGGGTTTCGCGAGGACGGGAGGGTGGTCAAATAGTACTTTTGCTGTCTGAAATATTTCTCGCGCTCTTCGGGCCATTCAAACTTTTTGTTTCCTCTCAGGGTGTCATAAAAAGGTAGACATTTATCCGTAGACCTTGAGATGAAGCGATTGAGAGCCGCGACTTTGCCGGTTAGTCTTTGCACACTTTATTTTTCGGGGAGGCCATTTTGATTAGTGTGTTGATCTTCTTCGAGGTAACCGAGGAATTCACCCGATGCTACGGTGAATAGGCTTTTGGTCGGGTTCAGTTCCCATGTTATGTATATTCAATTTTTTAAGCACTCTCGCAGATGGTTGACATGTTCGTGTTCTTCGAGAGATTTTACGAGCATATAGTTGATGTAAACTTATATAGGTTTTCCGAGTTTCTCATAAAGCATACGATTTGCGAGTCGTTGATAGGTTGCATCTGCATTCTTGAGGCCGTACGGCATCACTTTGTAGTAGTATGTTCCGCAAAGGGAAACTATCTTTTAGACTTGCTTTGTTGATATTGGTATAACCAACACAGACTCACGACTTTCCGTTTTTATTTTTGAGTACCACGAGGTTAGTGAACCAGTCGGGATACCTTACTTTTGTTATCGATCCATTTTTTAAGAGTCTATCGACTTCGTCGACGACTGCAGTGGCGCGCTCTAGTCCAAACTGTCATCTTTTTGTTTGATTGGATTGAAAGTTGGATCAACATTGACTTCATGACTTGTTATGCTTATGTCAATACCCGACATGTCCTCCGCCGCCCATGCAAACATGTGAAGGTTATCATGTAGACAGTTTACGAGTTTTGTCTTCAATGGCTCGCGGTGGTTAGCGTCAATCTCGATGCAACGCCTTGGAAACTTATCGTCAAGACAAACTGAAACCACAGATTTGCAAGTCAGCTCGCATTTTTCTTCTAAGACCTCAGGTTTGCGTAATTGCCAAAAGATTTTCGTTCATCTTGTTATGGGGCATTTTTGTTGAAAATTGATGTCTTTTTCTTTTTAGAAAAAGTTTACGTTGTGGAATTGTTTTGTTTTAATTACGCAGCGAGAAAAATTCGCGATACTTTCCGATGACCCCAATTTTTTTTGATTCTTCAGTGACTCGGTGACTTAAGGCATAGGTGGTATATTGACGGAACAGCTTGCATGGAGTTTAGTCAAGGAGTGCCCATGATTACATTGTATGATGCATGGCAGCCAAAGACCAAGAATTCCACGACTTTGGTAATACTCCTCGCTTTAATCGTTAGGTTAATTGAGCCGAGGGTCATAGTATCTTTTCCTGAGAATCCCACTAATGGGCGTGGATTTTCTGTGACTTCAGATGGTTCAATCTTCATTCTCTCAAGGATGTTTTCAAAATATGATATCGGCCAAGTTTCATGTGCAACTAATATTCTTGCTACATCGATATCTTGGATCGTCAATTCAATGACAAGGAGATCGTTGCGAGGTTTGTCCAGATCGGAAGTTGCCCTATCTTTGAAAGATATAACGTTGATGCCGGCTTAGTCAGACATGTTGCCTCTTTCTCATTTGGTGATTTGGAGTTAGAGAATCCGAACCCTCTCTTTCTAGCGCCAAACTGTGGGAACCAAAATTCACACTGCCAATTTTAGTTAAACATAGGAAAGTTAAGATTCTCAACTTTCCTTGAGGATCCGGATTCCCTGCACAAACACACGAATACGAAAAAGAACAAAATAGCAAAGTATTTTATTAAGTTTCACAAAGGCTTTTTATTTATTAAGATGATGATGAGTTACAAGTTTAATCGAAAAGCCTACACGAAAATCCGTCAACAATGGAGAACAATAAGAACAAACTAGTAAGAGTGTTTTAAGTCTGGAACTCGCTAGTCTAACCACCTAAGTCCTAAGTTCTCCTAGAGCTAACATAGATTTTCTAATGTTTAATTTTCGACCCCTTTCCTCAGAGCTCAAGGTCGTGTATATATATCCTCTCTAAGTCGGCCATCTTTCTTTATTCCCTTGGGATTTGAGTATATCTTCGTCTCGCATCCTTCCTAATCCTCTTGTTTTTATGTTTATCGTTTGAAAGTTTACATTTATCCTCTTTTTTATTTATCTCCATTCGATATACCGTCATTATGCTTAGGCCATTTCTAGAGTTAAATTGTAAGTGGGCTTACGTCGTGTTTTAGGCCGTTTTACGAGCTTATGCGTTTTTACGATTATTTCTTGGAGAACTCATTAGCTTGTCCGAAATTTTTTTTTTATTGT
>CAJHQP010008092.1:17500-28750 GCA_905132765.1 Moricandia arvensis
ATGTGCAGCTGCTGTCACCTTCTGCCGCCTCCATCTTCCTCATGAAAACACGCCCATAATTCATTCATATGCCATCCTCACCTATAAATATCCCCCTTAGGACCTTTAGGAACATCCACACTGATATCCACCTAAAACTGAACTCAGTTCCGCTTATCTGACCCGAACATGAAACTCGAAGATAAATTTTCTATTTTTAGCTTTTCCTTTTATTTTTTTTTTAATTTCAGCATATAAGTAGGTCTAGATCCCGGTTCCGACTAACGGGATGTTGGGAATCTCTTTCTCGTTCTAACTTTCAGGTGTTTGAGAACCAAAACTTTGTCAAAAATTTGGTAGCAACTAGACCTACCTAAAACTGTCCGACCATTGTCCCTAAGTGTAAGGTGAGTCTTGGTTAAGGATTTTGATTGTTGTGTGTGCGGATAGAGCTGCAAAACAAGAGTATTGATTAATGCATTGCTAGGTTGCGCACTAGAAATATTATGGTATGATAATGATTGATTCTTGTTAGAGATAATGATTTATATCGTTTGGGGCTTGGCTTGGGGGATATAACATATTTGTGATATATTTATGTTCTGATGCATATACTTGTATGATTGTGTTATGCCATCTGGGCCTCGACTCGGATTGTATATCATGTTTGACTATTATGGTATTGTGATTAGCCATAACCACGGACTTCATTCGACTTTTGTTGATGAGTGATCTGTGAGGTTCCAACACTCGAGGAGGAGTGTTCTGAGAATCATTGGTCCATCCAAAGTATGTGCCTGGGCCATACCAAAATTAGCTCGGGACATGACATGAAGCCACAATGATAAAGTAGCTATTGTCGACTATGTGGTTGCATGATGATGCAGCCTTGTTATACCTCTTTAGTCGGCCTTTTGAGACTTTGTGACTTGGGTCGATGTGGGTGGAATTCCCTTTTCATTCGGCTTTTTGCGACTTTATGTCTAGAGACGATGTGGGTGGAACGTTGGATTACCAAAGGCAACATGCAGGCCTCGACGATTGATGATGATCTAACCACCTGTTAAGGGTGGATGTGTGGGTTACTTGATTGCTTTATTTTTGCATTGCATGTTTCATGAAATAGTTCTTCTTAGTTGTTTGATGATTGATGCATATTGGGGGGGGTTGATTTTAGTTTTTACGAAATCCTGAATAACTTACCATATTAGTTGCACATAAGACTCATTTTATATCCGGTTACCATAGGGGTATCTTGGGTTGCGAAGAAACAATGATGTTGGTGTAGTTTATGCCTTTTGCAACTGTGTATGTGTTATAATATGTAATACATTTGAAAGTGGTGCACCTTATATATGTTTGATGCTGTTTGATAAGTATTATATGAAAATAATAAAGGTCTATGAAAATGTTTGGATTCTATATGATATTATTCTTAGTTCATAACGAACCAACTAATGGTTTCAAACTCGTCTTGCAGTGCCTTAACATGGAACCGCTAGGAAAACTATTCTCGGACATTTGACCTTAGGATTTCAGATTTAATCTAGGAACATTGGGTTTAATGTTTGGGCAAGAGTACTAGCATCTTTGATATGGTTAAAGTTCTTTAGTCCCTCGTGCATGTTCTTGTTTGATTGATGCACGAAAAAATCATTAACTTTAACTTAATCTGAACTGAGGTTGTTACACCCACATCAGGAAATTCCTCTGGGATAATGTTATATCCAGGTTTGAGGTTCTGCAAGAGATTGTCACAATGGACCACATTTCACAAACAATAACCTCTACGAGTATTGCAACAACTAGGGCATAAAACACACCTTTGCCACACCAAGGCATCCTCAATCAAATGAGCAAGCAAAATCTACCAACAAGACGGTGATCAACATGCTCAAAAAGCGTCTACAAGATGTTGGAGGAAGATGTGTGGGTGAACTACAAGAAGTCATGTTGGCTTATCAAACCACAACTAAAGTAGCTACGGGGAAACAACCTTATTCCCTGGTCTATGGCATGGAAGTAGTACTACCGACCAAAGTACAAGTAACAATGCCGTCTCCAAGCCTCTCTTTCAAGAGGAGAAAGAAGAGTTGATGTTTATGTACCTTGATCTACTAGACGAAAAGAGAGAGGAAGCCATAATAAGAAATCGCTGCTATTAGCACGAAATAACCAGAAACTATAACAAAAGAATCAGAAACATAATCTTTCAGCAAGGAGAATGGGTCCTTCGACATCACCAAGGATAAATCAACAGGAAATTTGGCTCCCGGATGGACCTTACAAGGTGATAGAGGTGCGGGAGCAGGAGCCTACAGACTGTAAGACATGTAGAAACAAGACTCAACCTAATAGCTAGAATGCTCTACATCTCAAAACCTACTACTTCTAATATTTCGAAGCCAATATTTAAGTATTTTGGTTCTGTACTTATTTAACACCGATCTTTCATACTCTATGTCTCCTAAATATTTTATCTAATAAATTTATGGGTTATTGTTACTGAAGATCACCAAGAAAAACAATCTACTAAAGGGGCAAATGAGCTCAGATCGAGCCATAAAAGCCTCCAGATCTTGGTAAACCCTACAACTGTGCATATAAGTGGGACATACACCAAAATGATGCAAAATGTATATGACTATTGCATGAATAGGCCCACACATGCATGCAGTAAAAAATACCAAGTTCGTGCATAATGGCGACATGCCAAAATTTATGCAGGAAACTATTGTACGAAATGTGTATATTCCTGTGTAAAACGCTAAGAGCTAATAAAAATGCAGGAAGCATAAAGTACACATGCAATGTACTGTGAATAAACCCCAAGTTTTATGTAGGGAGAAAAAAGGGAAAAGTCCTAACTTCAGGAGCACCCTATTTTCCTCCTCACCCAGACGTGGAAAGCAGTAAGACTGGTGCTTGAGTCACCACCCCATGTTGATTCACACCAGCACCGATAAGAATGGCACTTGCCTCACCCTTCTAGGGTTGACTCACACCAGCATGTGAAAAAAGTCGGACACACTAAGACGGTTATAGTGGCCTACTCAGGGTGGCAGCGTACAACATCTAAACCAATTTTGGTAGTGGTCTACCTCCATAAGGAAGAATACAATATCGAATAAGTCAAAATATTGTACAACCCAGGTATAAAACAGCAAATACGACTTCACCTCAAGGCATGTAATAGAATACCTTAGAACCTCCTACGCATGTAAAAAATACCTTAGAACCTCTGGGTGCAAGAAACGAAAGTGAAAAATCTAAGGGAAAAAGTCGAAGAAAATTTTGACTAAACCCTAGAATTCTACGACAAGAGAATAGAAAGATTACCTTTGTACGCTGAACGAAGAAGAAATTTATGGCGAGTTGGAGTCGAAAAACCCAAAGAAAGCGAGATCGTGAAAACATAATCGCACCATGTGATAAAAGAAACAAGAATATTTGTAGAGAGAGAGAGCAAGGAAGCAAGGATAAGAAAGAGTTGTTGCTCTATTCTCGGGTAAGCCGTGAAGAAAAAGGAAAGCGGATCCATAACTAGAAATGAGGATCAATTTTTGAATCAATCACGACGGCACAATCCTACAAAAAGGAAATAGAATCTCCAAAAGATTTAACAATAAATCAAAACCGGACTTCACCAATCATGTGGTACCTTCTCCTATATCCTTCTCCTCGGACCTCCAGATTAGGAATTACTGCCTTAAAGTAGGGCAATGAGCTTCCCTCGACAGTGCTGATAGATCTACATGATCATCATCAGCCAAACAAAAATTAGTGGCCACTCAAGTTTCCCTATGACGTGCTCGTGGAAGTACATCGACAATTTTCTCGCCTGATCCGACCATGTTCCATTTCGACTAGGCGATCAAGTGTATATGTGCCCACAAGGCTACATGCCATCAAGGCCTTGTGCCATAAGACGGATCTTGTAACACGAATCCGGGATCATGAATCCCTCAAGATCACTCGATCACATACGAAACTGTGCATAAGCCGCCTAAGGTGCAATAGTCTCGTTTGACTCCTCACAATGAGGTACATACTATAGGGTTCCTAAATAGTCCAGACCAAGGTAACTCGGAAAAATCCGTAAGAAGTGATGTACTGCTCCTACTACCCATATACCTGCACATAGACTTTGGGAGAAGGTCTGACTCTGGTCGACCATAAACGTTAGGAATAATCAATCCAAGAAGTCATTCCTCCTACTTATAGCATGATCTCAACCTTTTCTCCAGAATATATGATTTATGGCTTACATGTCGGGCTTTCCTTCTATCTCCAGGTAAAATGGAAAACTTTTACTAAAAGAAGATCTTTCCATAATTCATAAAAAGAGATATTTCCATATTTCAGGAGATGGAAATATCTAACATTATTCTCTACTAAACGACCTATAAAGTGTTTTTAAACCCTAAAGCAAGGGATAGACTATCACAACTTCGCCTATAGAGTTAGGCGGCTAGAACGAGGATTACTAGACATAAATGTTGTATTTTTGGCTTCAAAGATTAATAATAAGTACTACTTATGATCCTCTGCTCTCGTCTTCACTTCTTTATTTTTTATCTTTGTAGTATCACGAAAAATCCTGATTACATTTATCTTACCAGTATTCAAATGCAGTTATAAAATAAAATAAAAAAGAAAGCTTAGCATTAATATGTGGTATCTAGATGTAATAATAACTACAAAAACGAACAAAGTTGTATGTAGCATCCATATGATGTATTCTAAGGCTGCATTTGGAAACCTAATACAAAAACGAAGATGACTATAATTACCTATTTTATTATAAATTTAATTCAATGCGTATCTACGTAATTGATTCATTTTTTGGGTAAAAATGTTTAGATTTATTATCTTTTTACATATTAACAGAATCGCAAAAAAGTCTAGTAGCAGTAAAAAACTAAATAAAAATTAGAAAACATAATTTTTAACAAATTAAATTGAGAAAGTGAATAAATAAACCGTCGAAGAGGCTAACACCATGGAAAAGAGGAAACTCGCCTAGACATAATCAAGAGAGTAGGCATGCTGGTTCGGTTCAATTGGGTAATTCGGGTCGGTTTCTCGGTTTACTCGGATAAAAAAATTTCTGCCGAATTGAACCCAAAATAATTATGGTTCGGTGCAATTCGGTTTCGGTTATTTCGGGTTTTACAGAATAAAACCGAGATTTCAAGTTTTATGATTCAAATCAAGATAATATCGGTCAAACTTGCACAAAATTTGGTTAGTTGGTTTGGTAATAGATAAATCGGTACGGTTTTCTTCTAAAGCTATGGTATTGTGAGCTATTTTGAAGAGAAAAGGGCTGAGAAGGATCGTCGACTATGGCTACAAAAGAAACACTTGATAATTTTTTTTTTTGGTTTTACAGGTGCAGATTTGGATCGAGAAGGTGTCGGCGGGTAGAAGAAAATAATGTTTTATAGAAATGGTGAAAGAACGAATCCTCTTTTTGAGGTTAATTTAGTTAATATTGGGCATGCTGTGTACTATAGGTTTAATAGGCCCTCTAATATAAAATATATTGGACTCAATACATATTTAACACACAATATATAAGGCATGTTTGTTATGCTTTAAAAGGATATGTCTTCTTCAACCTAGTTTGTTTCAGCTCGCCGTCATCCATTTTTGAAAAACAAAGAATCTTCATCACGGTCTATGGTGAAATCAAAGAAGGTTTTAATTTCGGTTAACCATTCGGTTCGTCCAACCCGAACCGACCGAACCAAAAACCGAGCACATTTTATATCGTTGCCGATCGGTTCTATCTAATAAACCGAAGCAAAACCCAATAAAAAAAATCTCGGTTCGGTTCGGTTCGGAAATTTTGGTTCGGTTTATAATCTCAGGCCTACAAGAGAGGTACAAAGGAGATTAGCTGCGTTACAACATAGTCATGAATTGATGATAGAATTTGGCTTGTCCAAGTTCGCCTCCAAAAAATAACCTTTCAACTCAACGGTCTTAGGTCATGTTTATCTCCGATATCTTAGAGTGGAGTTATTAACTTGATTTGACTTTTTATTTTTATTTTTTGGTTAAGAAATTGTTCTTATGTTTCTTATTTAAGAAACAGCTCTTAAAGTTTCTTAGTTAAAAGTTAAGAAACATTTATTAGAAAAATTAAGAAACTCATATTAAGAGACATCCAGTAAACATGCCCTTGCAGTCTGGATCATTGTTTTTTTTTTTGGCATCTAGTCTGCATCATTGTTATTTACTTGTATCAAGGAAAAGCTATATTTCTAAAAATGGGTCGAATTTTGACCCAAAAACTATGTCCTACTAACGCTATCTGAAAAAGTAAATGACTACTTCTCAATAAAACAAATCGCAAAAAAAAAAACCATATACGTAGTATTTCTCATATGTCAAAATATGAAAGCTTGACAAATATGAATGAATTGTAGGCAGTAACTTACTACCATGCATGCATTGCAACGAAAGAATAATAAATAACTTATTAATTAATGTTACAGCAGAAAAAAATAGAGGGGAAGAAAGAGGAGTGCCAATATTCTCCTCGGGATTGGTGTGGTAAAAGAATGACCATTCTCTTCCGTTGTCCCTATAAATATCTTACTATCGAACACTTTCTTTCTCACAAATTTTCAACTTCTCTCTTTCTCCTCTCTCCTGTAGTTACGCTTTTGCCCTGGCTTTATGTTCCTCATTTAGGGCTTCATCTACTCTACATGACTCTCTCTGTATTCTTCCACAGCTTTCTTGAACTGCAACCTTCTTCAGATTAGTTTTTTCTCGTATATCTACTGCCATAGCAGAGTTAGTTTAATTTAAACTGCCTCTGTTCGTCTGATTTGCGGTTCAATAAAGCTGTGGGAAGATACAGACAAAGTCAACTTATAAATCCCGTTCAAAGAAGTAAACATGGTTTTTTAATCAGATCTTATTCCAGATCTGTAATTTGTGAAATTATTTTTGTTCTTCTATTGACGTTATTATGGGTATCAAGAATTTATCCGGGTATATTCAAGATCTTATTCCAGATCTGTAATCCTTTTATTAATTGGATTGATCATAAAATGCCCTAATATTTTTATTGGTATCTGATTCGTGTTTTTATATATATATATATATATATATATAATATAAATGTGATATTTGATATCGTGTTTAAAGAGGATACATACTCGTCTAATTAGTATTATTAATATGGAAGACTTTGGTTGTTGTCTGACTGAAATGGTTTAGATCTACGACATGTAGATTTGTCAAGACTAGATATCTATTTTATGACGATAATTTTTTTTCTTCTAATAATTCCGGAGCACGATGAATCTCTATATTATGACAATATAGCTTTTGCATGTTAAGTCAATTGAAGGTTAATATTTCTTTAGAATTAATAAGCATATTTGGTTTTGTTGATGAGTTAGTAATGTGTTGATGGACCACATTTTCAATAATTGTAAAGTCGGGGAAGTAGTGGCAAAGTAGTTTCCTGGGTCGATCCACATTATTTGAAATGCATTCTTATTATTCATTTTGAGATAATGATTTAATGGTTGAGAGAAGGTCGGGTGTTAGTGGCAAAAGTAACAACCCTCATAATAAATTAATAACATGTAGATCATGGGCTTCATAAACTAGTTTAACTCTCTTGTCGCAGTAGCAGATGTTATTTACAAATAATAGTTTTTATTTTTAGTAAAACAATTTATTGCGTAATTTCTTGTCCAACAAATTATTTATAATGCTTTGGTCAGTCCTTTCATCGGCTACCTTAATTGTCCTATACAAAATAATATTTTCTCATGTGCAAGTGAAAAATCAAACAGGATCCGAACCTAAAAATAAAAATAAACTCAGATTTAAAAAAAAATAATATATAAATTAGGTTCAAAAATTTTATTTTAATTATATTTCTCAATTTATGTTTTATAATTTTAAAAGGAATGTTAAACATATATTGATTGAACTGTTAACTTTTAAAAACATCATTACTTTACTAAATATGTTGTTATTATTTTTTGAACAATGAGTAGAAATAATTTGAAACGGCACTGGAACTACATAATTCTAAGACATGTGCCAAGTGGTTGTCTTAATAAGGTTTTAGCTGTTGAGGTGCTGGATAATAAGTATGGGTAGAAGACAGTCTCACAACTTGATTTTGGATTCTTCCCGTAAAACTATACGACAAGAGGTTACTGATTCATATAATCAAAGGTTTGGTGAAGTTTGATATTTATCAACTCCATCCTAATATTAAATCAATATAGATGGAACAAAGCCGAATAAATTAATTTTAGTCAGTACATAATATTGATTTTTCTTCCTTTGCAAGTCTTTCTTCATGGGTTCCCAGTAGGATTTCAAGATTTGTGCTATCTCAATATTCTCCAACCAAGTTAGTTTGAAACCTTCTGATCCAAGAATCATTATTTTTCTGTCAAACCATCTTTCCAGTTTTGAGGTTACAGAGGGTGTAATATTGATCAACCCTAAGATCAATGACACAACATTAGCTAAGTTCATAGGAACGAAAATAAATGAAGCCCCAAAACCGACACAAGGGCGCAAAAGTGTACAATGGCTAATAAAACAAAAGAAAACAACAAATTCACCCTAATTAAACTAACATGTAACACTATAATTTTTTTTTCAACAACACTATAAATTTTCTTAAATTGAAAGATAATATTTAACCTAATAAAAATCTTCAAATTTTGCTCATTTAATTGGGCGGCGATCAAACCAGCTTAAACATCTCACTGAATGGAAAACATATTTTTCAAATCATTAGAAACCGAACCAATCGAAGCTAGGTTAATCCAACCATCATCGCATTTTTCTAAAATTTGGATAGAATATTAATAAAGTTAAATTATAATGGTAAACTGGCCCCTTAATTACGTGATAAGATGTCTTACTGTCGGCATCTAATCCAGCACACTCATTTTTCTTTTTCTTTATACTACAAATTTATAAATATAAATGACAGACGAGGTCATCTGTATTTTCTTTGTATTCTATATTTTCTTATTGGTCATATTGTTTACATTAAAGTGTTAGGACGCTTACTGTTATGTCTTTATTGCTCGCCATGTTGTTCATTATATGTTTAGTGGTATGTGCTTTACTTTATATTCTTTTACTCAATATGTAAAAGAGATTTTTATTGGATTCCACACATAAGTCAATAAGTAAAGGTTCCATATATTTTTATCAAAGAAAGCTTCCATATTATGTAATTAATTTACAAGTAAAAGTTTTATTTTTTTTACATTAAAAAGCTATTCTATTGCTAAACCTAGAGATTTTCAGGGAATCCAGAACATAATAAAACAACTAAAGAAACTAAACTCATATGAAAAGTTCTATCAACTTAATTAGGTTGTCTTGGGCTCGGTATACACTAAATCAGATTCATCCACCAAGTTTGGAAGGCGAAACTATGAGTTCTCTCTCTCTCTCTCTCTCTCTCTCTCTCTCTTCATCATCTAAAAAAGAAAAGATTGAGATGATGTCTTTAGATGCAAAGGGGTATGAACATTTTCAATGTCACCACTATTGTAATTCAAATTGATGATCACACAAAGCTAGAGGCGAGGGGTAGGGATATATCAGTGTTTTGATCGACACTCACCATCAACGAGCATGAATACCAATTTTTCCTTGTTAATTTCGTCCTATGAATTTACTTTCCCAACAATGTTGGACTGTATAACACTGGGATAGTGTTGTTTAAGTCTAGGGGAGATATTACTGATATTGTGTTTTATTATGAGCTTTAGTTTTATGTGATTTTATTGAGTTTTTTAGAATCAAAAAGGGATGATGAAAATTTTCTATTTTTACTTATTATATAGCCACTATCTAACACCATTCTTAGATATACTGATTGCAGGGTATACCGGATGGAAATACCAAAGTGGATCACCTGCCAGTAACTTCCACGCTTGCTGAGAATGTTTGTAGGAATCAAAGCTGACCTCCAAGCCAATCAACTTAATTTGCTTTTCTTGGGCTTGGTATACACTGAATCAGATTCATCCAGCAAGTTTGGAAGGCAAAACTATGTGTTTCTTTCTCTCTCTCTATCTCTCTATCTCTCTTAATTATCTAGAAAAGAAAAGATTGAGATGATGTCTTGAGATGCAGAGGGGTAGGAACATTTTCAATGAACCCACAATTCTAATTCAAATTGATGATCACACAAAGTTGGAAGCGAGGGGTAGGAAAATTTCCTATGACCCCATTTTCGCCTACACTTTTCAATTTTTTTTAAAAAAAAAAGTAAAACAGAAAAGAACAAAAAGTCGAGAAAAAAGAAGAGAAATATATTTAGAGAAGAGAGAAAGAGGGAAAGAAGGGATCAAAGATGATTACCTATGTGTTCAGATACTTTCTTGAGTAAGAATCCATGTGTCTTATGATCTATACTCCAAGGTAAAGGCTGCAACTTTTAGATATAAGAAATGAGGTTAGTAAAGGGGTATTGCATGCAGTACTAGCTAAGTTGTTGCCTACATGGTTTGGTTGATAAACTAGGGTAGAGTACATAAGGTATCTCTAAAGTTGGCATTGATTCAGTGTGGTTTGCAACATTGTAGAGGTATCTCTCCTCTATCTGATCTCTCTCTCTCTCTCTCGTCATCTCTCTCTCTCTATCTAAATCTCTCTCTCTCTCTCTCTCTCTCTCTCTCATATTCTCTCTCTCTCCTCTCTCTCTCTCTCTTTTCTCTCTCATCTCTCTCTCTCCTCCTCATTCTCTCTCTCCTCTCTCTATCTCTTTCTCTCTCTTCGCTCTTGATCTCTCTCTCTCCCCTCTTCTCCCTCTCTCCTCTCCTTCTCTCTCTCACCTCCCTCTCCCTTTTCTCTCGCTCTCGCTCTGTTCTTTTCCCTCTCTTCTCCTCTCCCCTCTCTTCTCTCTCTCTCCTTCTCTTCTCTCCTCTCTCTCTCTCTACCTCTCTCCTCTCTCTCTCTCTCTCTCTTTCCTCTCTCCTCTCCTGTCTCTCCTCTCTCTCTCTCCTCTCTCTCTCTCTCTCTCTCTCCCTCTCTCTCTCCTCTCCTTCTCCTCTCTCTCCCTCTCCCTCTCCCTCTCTCCCTCTCTCTCTCACCTCTCTCTCTCTCCTCTCTCTCTCTCGTCCTCTCTCTCTCTCTCTCTCCTCTCCCCTCTCTCTATCTCTCTCCTCTCTCTCTATCTCCCTATCTCTCTCTCTCTTCTCTCTCCTCTCTCTCTCTCTCTCCTCTCTCTCTCTCTCGTCTCTCTCCTCTCTC
>CAJHQP010008093.1:0-28739 GCA_905132765.1 Moricandia arvensis
TTCCCATCCTCCACTGATCCGTTCTAAGAGCAAGCGAGCCGGTTACTCTCTCATTCCCTTCCATCCGCAACTCTCATTCCCTCCTCATCACCAATCCATCAACTAAAGCTTGAGACTTATCCTTTATCCATCCAGTGTGAGAAGGGTGCTTCCCGTGCCACTATCCATCTCAGTGGTGCCACTATCTTCTCCAAGATAGACCTGAAGAGTGGTTATCACCAGGTTAGAATGAAGGAAGGTGATGAGTGGAAGACTGCCTTTAAAACCAAAAGGGGGCTCTATGAGTGGCTAGTCATGCCATTTGGTCTCACCAATGCCCCAAGCACCTTCATGCGCCTCATGAACTATGTCTTAAAGGCATACATCTGTAAGTTTGTAGTTGTTTACTTTGACGATATTTTGATCTATAGCACTAGCTTAGAAGATCATCTTATGCATCTTGAAAACGTTTTGGAAACACTACGCCTAGAACATCTATATGCTAACCTTAAGAAGTGTACCTTTTGCACTGATCAACTAGTATTCCTAGGCTTTGTTGTTAGCTCACAGGGACTGAAAGTAGATGAGGAGAAGATCAAAGCCGACCCCGAACTACCATCGGCCAAGTGAGGAGTTTCCATGGTTTGGCCATTTCTATAGGAGGTTTGTCAAAGACTTCAGCACCATAGCAGCCCCACTGACATCAGTGATCAAGAAGGATGTTGCCTTCAAATGGGGAACTGAACAGGAAGAAGCTTTTCAAGAACTTAAAACTAGCTTAACTAATGCTCCTGTTTTGGTTTTGCCTAACTTTGACAAAACTTTTGAGATTGAATGTGATGCCTCAGGAACAGGTGTGGGAGCCGTGTTAACTCAAGGAGGAAAACCAGTAGCATTCTTCAATGAGAAGCTACATGGAGCAACCCTCAACTACCCTACCTATGACAAGGAGTTGTATGCTCTAGTGAGGTCACTAGAAACTTGGCAACACTACCTCTTATCTAAAGAGTTTGTGATCCACACTGACCATGAGACACTCAAGTATCTGAGGGGGCGAAACACTTTGAAGAAGAGACATGCTCGTTGGTTAGAGTTTGTAGAATCATTCCCCTATGTGATCAAGTACAAGAAGGGGAAGGAGAACATTGTAGCTGATGCCTTATCCAGGAGACATGCACTTATATCACTGATGGAGGCTAAGGTTATGGGTTTTGAACACATCAAGGATCAGTATGGAGAGGATCCTGACTTTGGAGACATCTACAAGAAGTGTAGACAAGGAGCATTTGGGTCCTTCTTTCGGCAAGATGAGTTCCTTTTCAGGGACAAGAGGCTATGTATTCCACAAGGATCAATGCGTGATCTGATCTTGAGAGAGGCACATGGAGGAGGCCTCATGGGACATTTTGGCCGAGATAAGACCCTCATCATTGTAGCTGAGCATTTCTTCTGGCCACACTTGAGAAGAGATGTAGAGAGGTTCTGTGCAAGGTGCATCATTTGCCTCAAAACAAAATCCAGGTTACATCCTCATGGATTATACATTCCTTTGCCTATTCCTGACCTACCATTGTTTCTGACCGAGACACCAAGTTCTTGAGCCACTTTTGGAGAACATTGTGGAGGAAGCTGGGAACTAAGCTACTCTTCTCCACAACCTGCCATCCATAGACTGATGGTCAGACTGAGGTTGTGAACCGCACACTCTGCACTCTACTGAGAGCCACAGTTGGTAAGAACTTGAGGAATTGGCTTGATTGTCTACCTTTCATTGATTTTGCTTACAACCGAGTTCCACATTCTGCTACTAAGCTATCACCTTTTGAGATTGTGTATGGGTTTAAGCCAACAACACCTCTGGATCTCCTACCTATTCCCCACAAGGAACAGATGATTAGTCAAGAAGGAGAGACTAAGGCCGAGTTGATGCAGAAGATTCATGAGAAGGCCAAGGCTAACTTAGAGCACCATAATGAGCTGAACAAGAAGCAAGCTGACAAGGGCAGAAAGGAGGTTTCTTTTGAACCAGGAGATTGGGTTTGGTTATACATGAGATCAGAAAGGTTCCCTAACCAGAGGAAGTCTAAGCTATCCCCTAGAGGAGATGGTCCTTTCAAAGTCCTGAAGAAGATCAGTGACAATGCATACCAGCTGGAGCTGCCATGTGAGTTAAATGCATCTTCCACATTCAATGTGTCTGATCTATCTTATTTTCATGCAGATGAAACTGTTCTGAGGTCAGAACCTTCTCAAGAGGGAGAGAATGATGAGGACATAGAACCAGACATCAACATTCCCACCCTAAGACAAGCACCAAGAACAAGATCAGGAACCAAGGGGGTGATTGCAAGCTTTTGTGAAGCCATTGAAGGATTGTTTGCCAAGGCTAATAGCAACCCCAACTTAGATGACATCACAAACCATCTAGACAAGCTCTCCATTTCCGGATCAAAGGTTATCTCAACCTAATGTTATACAAGACGGTCCAAAAGATAATGCTATCCTATGGTCTATCATTCCGCATAAAGAGATGGTTTCCTTATTCACCATCTCCCAACTTAAGTGAAACGGTGAGTATCAAGGGGAAGAGGCAAGCTTTCTAAACGACAACACTTCACACTTCTGCTCTTCTCCTAACCCCAATGGCTACCTTACCACAATTCAAATCCACCAGAAAGGTAAGTAAGGTAAGCATATTTCAATATTTTATTTACTTGATTTTCCTTGCAGGTTTTGGGTCTTTTATTTATTTCATATTCGAATAAACCAGGCATTGTTTAGCCTTTGCTTTTTATTAGGTCCTAAGATTGAGTCATTGTATTAAATTTGCTTCAAAGACCCCTAGAAGGGCATAGCTGCATCGGCGAGTATATAAGCCCCTATAAGCAGCCTTGTATTCTTTAACCTTTATGAAATATATGAGTCAGTTTGCCCCTAGCAACTAAAACCCTAAAGCCTTTCCGTGTGTGTGATGAGCCGCATTGAGAGCATCCAGTCTTATCACGCTCATTCCATAGAATTTGTGGCGACTTTCGATCCATCTGATTGAGTTCATCAATTTATTCACTCCATCTCCATCCCTTGTCCTTGTTGAGTTGTTTACACGAACAAGCAGCTTGGATCCACTCTCCATCTACACGCCATCATCCATCCAGTGAGATAGCAAGTTGGTTATACGACCATTTGTTGTTTCCCATCCTCCACTGATCCGTTCTAAGAGAAAGCGAGCCGGTTACTCTCTCATTCCCTTCCATCCGCAACTCTCATTCCTTCCTCATCACCAATCCATCAACCAAAGCTTGAGACTCATCCTTTATCCATCCAGTGTGAGAAGGGTGCTTCCCGTGCCCATATCACTATACCTAGGCTAGATGATATGCTTGATGAATTGCATGGTTCTTGCCTCTTTTCTAAGATAGATATAAAAAGTTGATATCATCATATTAGGATGAAAGAAGGAGATGAATGGAAGACTGCATTTAAAACTAAACATGGATTATATGAGTGGTTAGTTATGCCATTTGGATTAACCAATGCACCTAGTACATTCATGAGATTAATAAATCATGTTCTTAGATCATTCATAGGCATTTCTGTTGTTGTATACTTTAATGACATCTTAGTATATAGCAAGACCTTAGAAGAGCATATAGAACATCTTAGGGCTGTCCTGAATGTTTTGAGAAATGAAAAGCTTTATGCCAACTTGAAGAAGTGCACTTTTTGCACGGATAACTTGGTTTTTCTAGGCTTTGTTGTGAGTGCAGATGGAGTTAAGGTGGATGAAGAGAAGATCAAAGCCATCAAGGACTGGCCGAGCCCAACCTCAGTAGGAGAAGTCAGAAGTTTCCATGGGCTTACTGGGTTCTATAGGCGATTTGCGAGAGACTTTAGCACCATTGCAGCTCCCCTAACTGAAGTGATAAAGAAATATGTCGGATTCAAGTGGGGAGAAGCACAAGAGAAGGCTTTCCAATGCCTAAAAGAGAAGCTTACTCAGTCACCTCTTCTTATACTTCCTGACTTTACAAAAACTTTTGAAATAGAATGTGATGCCTCAGGAATTGGAATTGGTGTTGTATTAATGCAGGATAGGAAACCCATACCCTACTTCAGTGAGAAGCTTGGAGGAGCTACTCTCAACTATGCTACATATGACAAAGAACTCTATGCCTTGGTGAGGGCCTAGCAAACATGGCAGCATTACTTGTGGCCCAAGGAGTTTGTCAACCACATTGATCATGAGTCCCTAAAGTATCTAAAGGGGCAGAGTAAGCTTAGCAAGAGACACACAAGATGGTTTGAGTTCATTGAAACCTTTCCATACGTGATCAAGTATAAACAAGGTAAGGAGAACATAGTTGCTGATGCACTATCTCGGAGGTATGTTCTCTTGACCACTCTAGATGCTAAGTTACTTGGGTTTGAGCAGATTAAAGATATGTATGATACTGACCTTGATTTCAAGGAAGCTTATGCATCTTGTGAGAAGTTTGCTGCAGGGCATTACTTTAGACAGGAAGGATTCTTGTTCTATGATAATAGATTGTGTGTGCCTAACTGCTCTTTGAGAGATCTCTTTGTCAGGGAATCCCATGGGGGAAGTCTAATGGGACACTTTGGGATTGCCATGACCTTAAAAGTTTTGCAGGATCACTTCTATTAGCCGCACATGAAGAGAGATGTGGAGAGAATCTGTGGGAGGTGTGCTACTTGCAAGCATGCCAAGTCCCAAGTCCAATCCCAGGGTTTGTATACTCCTTTACCCATTCCACACCATCCTTGGAATTTCATTTCCATGGACTTTATTGTTGGAATGCCTAGGACTAGAACCGGAAAGGACGCAATCTTTGTTGTTGTTGATAGGTTCTCTAAGATGGCACATTTCATAGCATGTCATAAGACTGATGATGCATTTCATATTGCTAACTTGTTATTTAAAGATGTTGTTCGTTTACATGGCATGCCTAGGACTATAGTTTCTGATAGGGACACTAAGTTTCTTAGTTACTTTTGGAAGACTCTCTGGTCTAAGCTAGGCACTAAACTGTTGTTTTCTACTACATGTCATCCACAAACTGATGGACAAACTGAAGTAGTTAATAAAACTCTAGGAACACTCCTGCGTGCATTCATTAGAAAGAACTTGAAAACTTGGGAAGAATACTTACCACACTGTGAATTCGCATACAATCATGCCATGCCTTCTGCTTCTAAGTATTCCCCTTTTGAAATTGTTTATGGGTTCAATCCTACCTCTCCTTTGGATCTAATGCCTTTACCTGAGTGTGAAAAAGTTAGCTTGGACGGCAAGAAGAAAGCTGAGATGGTCCAACAAATCCATGAGAAGGCTCGAGAAAACATTGAGCAGAAAACCAAGCTCTATGAGAAGCAAGCCAACAAGGGGAGACGTGTGAGGGTCTTTGAAGTAGGTGACCAAGTTTGGCTTCACCTGAGGAAGAATAGGTTCCCCAACGAGAGGAAGTCCAAGCTGATGCCAAGGGTTGATGGACCTTTCGAGATCATCCACAAGATCAATGACAATGCCTTTAAACTTGATCTCCAAGGTAAGTATGATGTATCAAATAGCTTCAATGTCACTGACTTGGCTCCTTTTGCTATTGATGAACCAGATTTGAGGACAAATCATTTTCAAGAGGGAGGGGATGATGTGATCATGGACCGGATCACTAAGGAGAACAAGGAGAGTCTAGATGAGCCACATGAAGCCACAATGCACCAGCAGCCTGGTGATGATGCTCTAGCCATTCCAGAAGGTCCCATGACTCGTTCCAGAGTCAAGAAACGTAAGGAGACTGTTGTTGGATTACTGACTTCACATCCACAACAAGAAGAAAGTCCTGGATAAGGTTTGATCCGAGATGTCTTGATCACCATTCAAGCCATCTCTACATCAAGCTGAGTTAGTGTCTAGGCAAGACATTTGGTGTTTGCTCTTTTCCTTGCTTTTGGTTTTGTCCCACGAGGTTTTCCGGAGGAAGGTTTTTAACGAGGCCACGACTTGTCGTACAAATCACTTAGGCTCTATCTCGGCCCAAGACTAGCAGAAGTATTACATTTTTTTAGCTTATGTTATTCTTAAACTATAGTTTTCCTTTTTATTATTTTCGAAACCCTAGAGAGCCTGTTCTCTGGTTTCTTTTTTATTTAAAGGTTTCCCTAAACCCTATTGTACTCAAGCAATCAATAAACTTCGAGTTCTTTTCTCTCTTGACGGCTCTCTCTCTAGAAAGTGTGTCGAGTTCTCTGGTGTGTTGTATCCGGAGCTTAAGGGTGTTTACTTGGTGTGTCATATCCAAGCTAATAACCTAGGAGTATCAAGAGTCTTCTCATCCCTCTTGTGTCACCATTCATCCCACAACCTTGAAGAACTTGAGTCTCTGATTCGTTCTTGCAAGGATCTATCCTCCCAATCAACCAAAGACCATCCTAGGGGCGCATCAATTGTTGGAATGAAGAATAAACAAAGCTGGAGTTGATGAAAGACCTAGCAAATCAGGAGCAAGAACATCAAGCATCTGGAACAAGTAGATTTGAATCTGTCTGTATAGTCTTTCTCCACAAGCAACTCATCTTGCCCTAACTTACCTTGCAAGGCAAGAAAGGAGTTGGGGAAAATTAATATGGACGTTGGGAGCCTCCAGAAGTAAAGGGAATTAAGTTTGAAAGGAATTACTTGTTGGAATTCATGAGTGTTTGTCTCATGTCAAGAGAGTATTCAGTTAACTTGTAACTGAATCCCCTTCAACCATACAACAGGAACTCACCATTCAAAGGAAGAGACAACCAACTGGTGGTTGAATCCTCTTAAACAGCCTACACTATAACCAAGATCCTAGACAGCAAACTGGTTATGTGTGGCAAAGAATCTCTAGTTTGAATCCATCCTTCTGAAGTAACACAACACTTTGAGTTTGTGTACCTAAGATGAAGAGGATTTAGAATCAGTAATCTAGAGTTTAAGAAGTAGATAAAGAAGAGTTTAGAGTGAGTTTGACAAGTATTAGGCTGCCTTAAGAGAGAAAGAGCTAAGGCAGCCTCTAAACCATAATACTTAACTCCTTACATTGTGAATATTGTTTAGATACAAGCAAGGGAGAGGGAGCACACGAAATTAGAGAGAGAAACTTGTCTACTGATTCTGGTTAGTGTTACAAAAGAGGGTGAAGGTCTTTAAATAGACAATCACTTACAATAAACAATTATTTAATCAGAAAAGACTAAACAACTAATATAATGGAGAAATGGAAGAGGCCAGGAGGATATGGACAAGGGGAGGCACGACCAGATGAGGAGAAAGGGACAGGAGAGAGGTTGGCACAGCCTGCTTGAGTGAAAGTGACAGGTCCAGTTGCTTCTCCAAAGCAACCCATGTGACTTCTTCTTGTCTAATTCAAACCAGCCTCTCTTATTCAAATTCAAACATGTTCCTTGACTTATCAGAGGTTCCCAACGTCTATATTCAGTTTCCCAAACTCCTTTCTTGCCTTGCAAGGTAAGTTAGGTCAAGATGGTAGCTTGTGGAGCAAGTCTGTACAAACAGAACCAAATTGGCTTCTCTTGATGAACTTATCCTTGGATCATCAACCAGCTTCTTCTGGTCATCCCTTTATTTATTTAAATACTCCCCCTCAAGCTTGACCATAGTAGATCCTTGGGAAAGTTTGGAACTGAGAGTACTTGCCTCATTAAAAACCTAAGCATGGAAAACCTCTTAGGATAAAACCATACTTAGGGAAAAAGAGTGCAACAACCCTCAGCCTAGGGATTGGCCAGTGGGTTTATGAGTCTTATGATCAAGTTTTAGGGACTCATAAACCCTGGATCATGGCCTTATTTCAATAGCAAGCAGGCACCAATGCCTTCCTTGCTTCACACTCAAAACTGCTTGTCTCTCCCTTTCTTCTGACATCCTGCCATCATCAAAGGGTTTAATCCACGACCATACTCTTCTCATGAGCTCCAAGTACCTGATTCAAACAATGAACAAACACATGCATCAATTCTCAAAGGGCAAACCTATTCAATCATAAGGATGAATATAGATTTAGGTACTTCCCTTGCATAATTTTATGAAGAATGGACATTGGCTTCTCATATTTAACACCCCTCCTCAAGCTTGACCTGAGAATGAGAGTATGTGGTCAAGCTTGGAAGATGAGAGCCAATGATGATCACCAATGCCTTGAGACCACAGCCCTCTTGGCTTGAATTGTGGCTTTTTCTCTTGAGTGTACTTCCTGTCCACCCTCTTGGTATCAGATAAGTCACTTATGAGCAACCTCTCCACTGCTCCATTCATCCTCTCAACCATCTTGGGAGTTAATGGACACAATCAGTGTCCAAAGTTTTGATGGGCAGTGGGCAATCTCCATGGTCAGGAATATACATCAAGTGTAGGCTCTGATCAACATGGACAGCCTGTCAACAAATACTAAGACAAGCATCAGTAGACAACAAGAGATCAGATCATGGGTTTTCACGAAGTCTGATCTTTAAAACACATTTTAAACAAGCAATGGACAGATATCTTCATGATTCTATCCTAGCAATACTTTTGAATCCTAATCATCAAGACTGAGAATTCAGGAAACAACACAATCAATTTTTCTAAGGGCAGAAGCAAGACAATTCTTTCAAGACAGTTTAACACCCTTAGGCAGATTATAAACAAGATTGTGCGAATAGAGATTTAAGTAACCGGAGAGTATAAGTAACCAGAGAATAAGTAGAGAGTAGAGAATGATGTAACCAGAGTATTAGTAGCCAGAGAACGGGAGAATGATGGAGAATAAGCAACCTGGAGAATCAGAGAATGAGAGAATATAGAATAGAGAAGAAAATAGAAAATAAACATTTGCTCAAGAGTTCTAATGGACAGAGTTTTGCTCTGTTTTCTTGAGTTTTGCGGAAGCATTAACAGCCAGGAGCATCCAATACTCATCAATAGTTGGTGCTTTAGTAGCTGAAACACAATGGACCATTGGACAATTAATTTATCCACTGATCATAGACATTTGCCACTGGTCTAACTCTTGAACTGATGTTTTCTAGGGCTTGCAACAAAAGAACCAACAGAATAACACATGAAGAAGTGTTTTTTTTTGTGGCTTAGACTACAATGAATCCAATGGATCAAAACAGTTTGTCCACTCGTCAAAGAGATGCTCCATTAAGAGAAAGCTATTATCCAATGGATAAAGCATAATGGTGAAGCATTTTAGAAATCTTTCTCTTCCTCAAGCTTGATTCAAGATACTAACAAGTACTGACCAAGCTAACACAATATCAGAGTGGGAGAGAAAGGATTTATTTAAACAAAACAGAGATAAAATAGGTGAGTTGAATCCCAAAGAAGAGCAACAAAGCTCTGATACCATGTTGGAATTCATGAGTGTTTGTCTCATGTCAAGAGAGTATTCAGTTAACTTGTAACTGAATCCCCTTCAACCATACAACAGGAACTCACCATTCAAAGGAAGAGACAACCAACTGGTGGTTGAATCCTCTTAAACAGCCTACACTATAACCAAGATCCTAGACAGCAAACTGGTTATGTGTGGCAAAGAATCTCTAGTTTGAATCCATCCTTCTGAAGTAACACAACACTTTGAGTTTGTGTACCTAAGATGAAGAGGATTTAGAATCAGTAATCTAGAGTTTAAGAAGTAGATAAAGAAGAGTTTAGAGTGAGTTTGACAAGTATTAGGCTGCCTTAAGAGAGAAAGAGCTAAGGCAGCCTCTAAACCATAATACTTAACTCCTTACATTGTGAATATTGTTTAGATACAAGCAAGGGAGAGGGAGCACACGAAATTAGAGAGAGAAACTTGTCTACTGATTCTGGTTAGTGTTACAAAAGAGGGTGAAGGTCTTTAAATAGACAATCACTTACAATAAACAATTATTTAATCAGAAAAGACTAAACAACTAATATAATGGAGAAATGGAAGAGGCCAGGAGGATATGGACAAGGGGAGGCACGACCAGATGAGGAGAAAGGGACAATAGAGAGGTTGGCACAGCCTGCTTGAGTGAAAGTGACAGGTCCAGTTGCTTCTCCAAAGCAACCCATGTGACTTCTTCTTGTCTAATTCAAACCAGACTCTCTTATTCAAATTCAAACAGGTTCCTTGACTTATCAGAGGTTCCCAACGTCTATATTCAGTCTCCCAAACTCCTTTCTTGCCTTGCAAGGTAAGTTAGGTCAAGATGGTAGCTTGTGGAGCAAGTCTGTACAAACAGAACCAAATTGGCTTCTCTTGATAAACTTATCCTTGGATCATCAACCAGCTTCTTCTGGTCATCAATTTATTTATTTCAATATTACTCAGTTCTGGTTTGATTTGGACAAGTAGAAGTCACATGGGTGCTTTGGAGAAGCAGCTGGACCTGTCACTATCACACCAAGCTGAATGTGCCCTCTTCCTCCAGTCACTTTCTCTTCCTCTGGACGTGCCAGACTGTCCATGCCCCAGCCTGCTCCACACCAGTCTGTCCCAACCAGCTCTGACTTCATTTCCTACAATAATAGTATTTTAAATTCACTGTTTTATTGTTAGTTTAGTGTCTTGTAAGTTGCTCGTCTCTGGCTATATAAAGCCCCCATGTAACCACCAAATGTTTAAAGAGAAATGAACCAACTCCTTCACTTACTCTCTGGTTCACACACTCTCGAAGACTCTTCTCTCTCTGGTCCACACGGCCTCATACTCTCCAAACTCTCATAATCTCTCAATCTCACTCACAAAACAGTCTCTTAGCCAAAACTGATTCTCTTTCACTCAAACTCTTCATTCTCTGAATACACTTGTCTAAACACTTCATTCTCACCATATTATCATCATTTTCTCTCTATTCTCACATCAATGATCAAGACTACATAAGGAGGTCTGATATTGAAGCTCTCATCAAAATGCTTAAGGAGAATGGTAACACCTTTGGTAACCTTAATGGGTATTCTCTTGGTGCTTCAATGATTTCTAGTAAGCTAGGAAATGTGAATGAGCTTAGTGTTTATCTGAGTAAATAAAGAAGAGAGGTTTAAGGGTCTTAAGCTAAGGAACGATTTCAAGAGAAGGTTGGTGCAAAGTTAGGGCGAGTGTACAGATAGTACGGACCGTACGGACTGTACGGCCGACTGTACGGACCACTCGACCCAAAATTGTTCAAACTCGACCAAAACATATTTTGGTCTTGTGCAGAAATGGGGTTAAAGTTGTACGGATGGACCATGTCCGTACAACTCAAGGTCCGTACATCCATGGAAGAAACTTGGGTCACAAGGAAGAAAGGGTGCAAGGTAAACTGGTTGGGTGAAAAGAAGAAGGTTAACTTTGTGGTAATCCGGTAAGAAGATGGCTCGCGGATAAGAAGATAAGGCTTGACCAGACAGGCTGGCTCGTGCTGGAAAGGCAAGGTATCTAGTCAAGATGCCAAAGGCATCTTGCCTTCTCAGTCAAGCATTCAAAAACCAGGCGCGCTCCCTTCCTAGAGTGTCCACGTCTCTGTCTTAGTTACCATACTCCTCTTGACCGTTTGTGGATTAGATTAAGACTCTCTATATATTGTAACCTAGACTCAGATCATTAATCAGACAATACATTTCTTCTTTTCGAGATTCTCTCTTCTCTCTCTCGTGTTCATCATGAACATCGAACAATCTCTTCTCTAATCTCTCACTCTTTCCACTCTTTCTCTCTTAATCTCGCATCATCTACTCTTTTTCTCTCAAAATCTCATGGTATCATAGCCAGGTTCCTCATATCCTGGTGTTTAGATCAGTTATCCTTCAGCTTCATTTCGAGTTCAAAGGTTTAACCTTTCTGGGTTCTTGAAGTTTATTTAGATGATGGAAGGAAGCAAGATGAAAATAACCGTTCCAGTTACTCTTAAAGGTGGTGGAAACTACCTTTTGTGGTCTCGGTTAGTGCATACAATCATGCCATGCATTCTGCTTCTAAATATTCTCCTTTTGAAATTGTTTATGGGTTCAATCCCACCTCTCCTTTGGATCTAATGCCCTTACCTGAGTGTGAAAGAGTTAGTTTGGACAGTAAGAAGAAAGCTGAGATGGTCCAGCAAATCCATGAGAAGGCTAGACAAAACATTGAACAGAAAACACTTGAGTGAGATACCTGGTGATCTAAGTTAAAGACCTGGATCCTCCTCACCATTGCACCAAAAATGAAGATGAAGCTATCTGGGTTTAGACATTGGCGAGTCTAGACAAGAGAGTGGTCAGAGCACTCTTGGCTGTGTGAAGAAGAAGGTGACTCTACAATGCGGCTTCTGAAGTGAGGTGGTTGAAGAGTTAGCTGAGGTATCTTCCAGCATTCCATTAAAGGTGGCGAGATCAGAAAGGAGTGGGCAGTGGTGTGTTGATCATGATCATGAAGCAATCCTTCCGAGCTTGACTTGTTCCACATGGTCAAGCTTGAGGGGGAGTATTGAGAAGCTTCAATGGAGGTTGTATCTTGTAATCCGAGCACTTAACCCAACAAGAATTTGGGTGAAAGGGGGAGAGACCAAGATCAGTATGGAGTGAGCTAGATGATCTCAAGAAGTGTTAGTGGTGAGCAATCCAAGTCGAATTAGCTTACACCACAGTGAGGGCCATGATCCAGAGTTCTTTGTGTCCACCACATTAGTTGAGACACAAAGAACTCACTGGCCAATCCCTAGGCCTTGAAGGAGCTTACTCTTTTCCTTATGAGGGTTTTATCCCTAAGGAGGGTTTTCTGTCATAAGGTTTTTAATGAGGAGTGACTTCAAGGTTCCAAGCTTGACTTAGGATCACTAGAGTCAAGCTTGAGGGGGAGTGTTAACTTGAAGAGATACAAATGAACAAGAGAGAGGATGAGATGGAGGCAAAGGAGATAGATGGTGTGAAGAGATCTTGTGCAACAAGAATGGAGAAGGCTGTGGGAAGCTAATATGTGCACAAGAGGCTCTAGAACACATTGAGGATGATCAAGAAGGACCTTGGGAAGCTTTTGTTAGAAGAAGGGATCAAATGGTCGAGTTCAGGATGAGGTGTACGGATTGTACGGCCTGTACGGATCCGAACGGACCAGACTCAACCCAAATCATATATTCTCGACCATTTGAACATAAAAGAAGTTTTATGTCTTGTGCAAACTTAGGGTGAAATCTGTACGGACGAGCTTGATGATATGTGGCCGTACAACCCTAAGAAAGCACAAGACTCGTGAACCAAGCTTCAAGAAAGTTTAGAGTGGAGAAGCAAAGACTTGGGATCCAAGGGAGGCTTAGGCGTGTAGAAAGATGCTGAGAATATACCATCTGCCAAAAGGAAGAGCAGATCACTTTCCAGAAAGGAAGAACCTTATCCAAAAGGTTATCCACTCACCAAAGGAAGTGGCATGAACCTATACAGATCTCTGGATAGGTTCAGTGACCTTGCTGGCTCATTCTCATCCAAGCTTCCCTTAGGCGAGCTCCTCTGGTTCCAGGCTGTCCCAAAACGTGTGGAGAGCTCTGTCCACACAATTCAAACCGAGGAGCCTCTTCCCTTTGACTCCACATGCTTTGTTGATTATTTTGTAAACCCTAATGTAGCTCTCTCTCTATATATAATCTGATCTCTGTCGAGTGTAATATTCAAGGGAGTAAGGGGGATTTTCCCTCTCCACTTCTAAATCAAATGCTTAGTGTTCTTGAATCAAAATCCTTCTTAGTCTACCTCTTTCTTATTCTCTCAAATCTCTCTAAGTCTCCTTTAGTCTCTGGTTCTGATTCAAGTTTACACAAGCAAACCAGAACCCTTTCTCTTCATCATCTCGTGTTCATCATTGCCTTAAAGGCTTGTTCATCACACACAAACCAAGATCCACATACTCTGGTGAAAATCCAACATGGTATCAGAGCCAGGTTCATCAGAACTTGGTGTCTAGCTTCTGCAAAGATCAAAGCTTTCTCTCATGCCATCAAAACCCAGAAAGAAGCTTTCTTTCCAGCCTGTTCAACCTCTACAAGATGGTGTTCATCCGGAAAGCCCAGAAGATGTTCTTGAAGTCTCATACTCTCTCATACCGTCAAGAAGAAAGGAGAGCCTCAGATCCAGGAGTTATGGAGTGGATTAGCTACCCTCTTCATCAAATCAAGTCTAGGCGAGTTCTTATTCAAAAACCAGGAAGAAAGGTGAAAGCTTTCACCTTGTTACTGGTGGGGGCGACCAAAGTATGAAGAAAGGTGGGGACTTTAGGCATGGAGAGTCCAAGGGAAGGTCCATGGAGGAAGGAGGTGTTGGAGGCGCAACCAATAGCCCCTGATCTTGCCATGAATCAAAGGTGTTCAAGGAACTAACACTAGTTCCTTGTTTGTAAGAACCTACTGTCCCTTGTTATAAAGCTTGATCCTTTATGAACTGAATGTGTTGTGTGATGTGTTTGAGACCTGAGGATGTGTTAAGATTGCTAGATATGAATGTTTAGAATCTATCCCAGGATGTTTAGATGACTCGTTTTGAATGGTTGAGTGTTTAAAGTGCTTGCTCCAGTTCTAAATGTTGCTTGAAATGATATTAGATAGTATGTTCTGAATCTGCTTGCATACATGAATATAAACTGATTAAAGTAAAGCATTTGGGTCTGGTGTTTGGAAATGGCATTGATGCTTATTCTCTGTTCTTATGAATGTCTTGCTAGGATGATAGATAGTTATATCTAATCCGTTTTGCATTCATGAAGTAAATGGGTTAAGGCTGTTGCATTCTCTTGTCTTTGGGGCTGCCATAAGGTTGAGACACCTAGACTGATGTCTAAGGGTCGTTTAAGGCAGGGAGTGGTTGCTTAAGTGCTTTGTGATAGCATTTAGAGAGTGGTAAGCTTGCATTAGATGGATCTCAATGATGATGAGATGCTGTCTAAGTGCAAAGCTTGTGACATTGGTGATCAAACTTGATAATTAGTCAAGGTTTAATCCCAATGCAAAGGTGTCTTATCTCGTTTGGAGTTTGAGTGTTGTTTCAGGTTCACATGGAGTGTCTCTTGTTCAACACCAATCCACAACAAGAGGAAGGCTTGGTCCATTGTGTGGAGCAATGGGAAGGTTCTTGGTGTAGTAGCCGGTTATAAGAAGCGCAGACCATGAAGGTTGTTGAGCTCCTGATTCAAGGCACACAAGAAGAATAGAAGTTCATCACTGAAGCTTGAGGAGGCCGGTGACCTGAGGGTACTTGAAGCTGAAGACATGGAGGCGGATCAGTGGTTTAAGCGCAGCTGTTGGGGTGGTGTGCTCCTGGTTTGTATACTTATTCAGGCTCACTTTCAAGCTTGGACCTAGACTCAATTCAAGCTTGAGGTGGGGACTTGAGTGAGCTACCTGGTGATCTAAGTTAAAGACCTGGATCCTCCTCACCATTGCACCAAAAATGAAGGTGAAGCTATCCGGGTTTAGACATTGGCGAGTCTAGACAAGAGAGTGGTCAGAGGACTCTTGGCTGTGTGAAGAAGAAGGTGACTCTACAATGCGGCTTCTGAAGTGAGGTGGTTGAAGAGTTAGCTGAGGTATCTTCCAGCATTCCATTCAAGGTGGCGAGATCAGAAAGGAGTGGGCAGTGGTGTGTTGATCAAGATCATGAAGCAATCCTTTCAAGCTTGACTTGTTCCACACGGTCAAGCTTGAGGGGGAGTATTGAGAAGCTTCAATGATCTTTGAAGATGGAATCCTTGGTAGTTATTCAAGAAGAAGAAGCAACCAAGGCTGAGAATGAAGATGGTACTCAATGGAGGTTGTATCTTGTAATCCGAGCACTTAACCCAACAAGAAGTTGGGTGAAAGGGGGAGAGACCAACATCAGTATGGAGTGAGCTAGATGAGCTCAAGAAGTGTTAGTGGTGAGCAATCCAAGTCAAATTAGCTTACACCACAGTGAGGGCCATGATCCAGAGTTCTTTGTGGCCACCACAGTGGTAGAGACACAAAGAACTCACTGGCCAATCTCTAGGCCTTGAAGGAGCTTACTCTTTTCCTTATGAAGGTTTTATCCCTAAGGAGGGTTTTATGTCATAAGGTTTTTAATGAGGAGTGACTTCAAGGTTCCAAGCTTGACTTAAGATCACTAGAGTCAAGCTTGAGGGGGAGTGTTAACTTGAAGAGATACAAATGAACAAGAGAGAGGATGAGATGGAGGCAAAGGAGATAGATGGTGTGAAGAGATCTTGTGCAACAAGAATGGAGAAGGCTGTGGGAAGCTAATATGTGCACAAGAGGCTCTAGAACACATTGAGGATGATCAAGAAGGAACTTGGGAAGCTTTGGTTAGAAGAAAGGATCAAAGGGTCGAGTTAAGGATGAGGTGTACGAATTGTACGGCCTGTACGGATCCGTACGGACCAGTGATATGGGCACGGGAAGCACCCTTCTCACACTGGATGGATAGTGGATGAGTATCAAGCTTTGGTGAATGGATGGAGGTGAAAATGGAGTGAGTTCTTGCGGATGGAATGGAATGAGATGATAACCGGCTTGATTGCTCTTAGAACGGATCAGTGGAGGATGGGAAACAACAAATGGTCGTGTAACCAACTTGCTATCTCACTGGATGGAGGATGACGTGAAGATGGAGTGTGGATCCAAGTGTAAAATTTTCAGAGATCTAGGTCGTGTGTGATGAACAAACCCTTTAAGGACAGATAGAACTCGAAATGGTGAAGAGAGTGGATCTGGTTTTTGCTTGTGTAAACTTGAACCAGAAACAGAGATTAGGAGAGACTTAGAGAGATTTGAGAGATTAAGGAAGGGAGAAACTAAAGGGATTCTGGAACAAGAACACTAAGCTTGATATTATGAAGTAGAGAGGGGAAATCCCCCTTACTCTCTTCGGGTTTACAATCGCCACTAATGGCTTTATATAGGCAATACAAGTAGCAGATTAATAAACCTAGATCCTATGGATAGAAACACTTGAACAAGGATGAACGGCTAGGATGATCTCTGGATGGGAGGCAATCCGTGTAGTAAAGGATGATTGGAGGAGAGGAGAAGTGTATCTGGACCAAAAGCAGTCTCCATTCAGTATTTGAAGTACTTGGCCCTTATTGCAGCTCGCCTTGGTCAAGAGACAGCCTGTCTTGTGCTGGCTTGTGGACTGAATGTGTGGACAGGAATGGCTGTGAGTATGAGCTGGGAAAGGCACCTTCCTGGTTGCTTCCTAAGGCATCTTGAAGATGCCAAAAGGATCTTTCTCCCTAGGATAACCATACTAGCCCATATCCTTGCCTTGAGACCCAAGTCTTCTCCAAAGGGGAGTGTACGGACTCCTTGGCCGTACACTTTGGTCCCGGATTTTGCACAAGCCTAAAATGGCTTGAAAGGTTGAGAAAAGTACATTCCAGGTCGACCATGTCCGTACGGTCCGTACAGTCCGTACGGCCGTACAGTACGGACGACCCGAACTTTGCACATCAACCATTCTCTTCCAAACTCTGCCAAAATCCTCCATTGCCTTCCTACTTCAGTATAAGCCCTTCTTGGACTTCTTTCTGACTCTAGACAAGCCTCTGGATACTCCTTAAGCCTTGATAAACATTTCTGGAGGTTTTGCCCTAACTTTGCACTTTAGACCATCTTCATCATTTAGCTTCAGATGTTCATTTCTTCTCTTCAAGTTAACACTCCCCCTCAAGCTTGACTCTAGTGATCCTAAGTCAAGCTTGGAACCTTGAAGAGTCTCCTTATTAAAAACCTTATCAAAGAAAACCCTTTTGGGATAAAACCTTGATAAGGAAAAGAGTAAGATCTCCAAGGCCTAGGGAATGGCCAGTGAGTTCTTTGTGTCTCAACCAGTGTGGTGGACACAAAGAACTCTGGATCATGGCCTTCACTGTGGTGCAAGTCTGGACCGACTCTCATTGCACACCACTAACTCTTCTTGAGCTCATCTAGCTCATCTCTTACTGATCTTGGTCTCTCCCCCTTTCACCCAATTCTTGTTGGGTTAAGTGCTCGGATTACCAAGATACAAACTCCATTGAGTACCATCTTCTTTCTCTTCCTTGGTTGCTTCTTCTTCTTGACTAACCCCCAAGGACTCCATATTCACAGATCATTGAAGCTTCTCAATACTCCCCCTCAAGCTTGACCATGTGGAACAAGTCAAACTTGGAAGGACAGCTTCATGATCTTGATCAACACACCACTGCCCACTCCTTTCTGATCTCGCCACCTTGAATGGAATCCTGGGAGATACCTCAGCTAACTCTTCAACCACCTCACTTCAGAAGCCGCATTGTAGAGTCACCTTCTTCTTCACACAGCCAAGAGTGCTCTGACCACTCTCTTGTCTAGACTCGCCAATGTCTAAACCCGGATGGCTCCATCTTCTATTCCTGGTGCAATGGTGAGGAGGAACCAGGTCTTGAACTTAGATCAGCAGGTTGCTCACTCAAGTCCCCACCTCAAGCTTGAATTGAGTTTAGGTTCAAGCTTGAAAGTGAGCCTCAATGAGCATCCAAACCAGGAGCACATCACCCAACAGCTGCGCTTAGATCACTGGTCCACCTCCATGTCTTCAGCTTCAAGTACCCTCAGGTCACCGGCCTCCTCAAGCTTCAGTGATGACCTTCTTCTTCTTGTGTGCTTTGAACCGGGAGCTCAACAACCTTCATGGCCTGCGCTTCTTATAAGCGGATACTACACCAAGAACCTTCCCATTGCTCCACACAATGGATTCAAGTCTTCCTCTTTTTCCGGATTGATGCTGAACAAGGTAACTCCTTGTGAACATGAAACAACACTCAAACTCCAAACAAGATAAGACACACTTGCATTGTGATCAAACCTTGACTAATCATCAAGTTTGATCACCAATGTCACAAGCTTTGCACTTAGGCAGTATCTCATTGTCTTAAAATCCATCTACTGCAAGCTTACCACTCCCGAACTGCTATGAATGAACTGATCAGGAACACTCACAAAGCAATTATGCAATAAACTCCTGCCTTAAACGACCCTTAGACTCAAGTCTAGGTGTCTCAACCTTAAGGCAGTAACAATGATAAACGAATGCAACATTCTTAACCTATTCTATTCATGAAAGCAAGCCGGATTAGAAACACAATCTATCATCCTAGCAAGACAACCATTAAGAACAGAGACTAAGCAACATTATCATTTCCAAATACCAGACCCAAATGCTTCACTTTAATCAGTTCTATTCATGTATGAAAGCAGATTCAGAACATGCTATCTAATATCATGACAAGCATCATTTAGAACTGGAGCAAGCATTTCAACAACTCAAACAACCAAACGAGTCTCTTTCAACACAACCTGGAACAGATTCTAAATTTTTTACATCTAGCAATCTTTAAACACATTCTCAGGTCTCAACACATCACACACACACACTTCAGTTCAAATAGTTCACAAAGGATCAAGCTTTACTCAAGGGAAAGAAGTTTCCTTACAGTCAAGGAACTAGTGTTAGTTCCTTGAACCACCAGTGATACATGGACTGGACAAGAGCTATTGGTGTCGACCCCAACATCTCCTTCCTCCATGGACGTTCCCCTTGGACTCTCCATGTCAAAGACCCCACCTTTCTTCATACTTGAGTCGCCCCCATCAGTAACAAGGTGAAAGCTTTCACCTTTCTTCCTGATCTTTGAATAGGAACCCGCCTGGACTGTTTTGATGAAGAGGGGAGCAAGTCCTCTCCAAAACTTCTAGATTTAAGGCTCTTCTTTCTTCTGGACGGGTATGAGAGAGTATGGGTCTTCAAGAACACTTTCTGGGCAGCAGATGAACACCTTCTTGTAGAGGTTGAACTGGCTGGAAAGGAAGTGCCTTTAGGGCTTGAATGGACATGAGAGTGAGCTTAGATCTTCAGCGGATGAAGGAACCAAGTTCTGATGAACCAGGCACTGATACCATGTAAAATTTTCAGAGATCTAGGTCGTGTGTGAAGAAGAAACCCTTTAGGGACAGAGAGAACTCAAAATGGTGAAGAGAGTGGATCTGGTTTCTGCTTGTGTAAACTTGAACCAGAAACAGAGATTAGGAGAGACTTAGAGAGATTTGAGAGATTAAGGAAGGGAGAGACTAAAGGGATTCTGGAACAAGAACACTAAGCTTGATATTATGAAGTAGATAGGGGAAATCCCCCTTACTCTCTTCGGGTTTACAATCGCCACTTATGGCTTTATATAGGCAATACAAGTAGCAGATTAATAAACCTAGATCCTATGGATAGAAACACTTGAAGAAGGATGAACGGCTAGGATGATCTCTGGATGGGAGGAAATCCGTGTAGTAAAGGATGATTGGAGGAGGGGAGAAGTGTATCTGGACCAAAAGCAGTCTCCATTCAGTATTTGAAATACTTGGCCCTTATTGCAGCTCGCCTTGGTCAAGAGACAGCCTCTCTTGTGCTGGCTTGTGGACTGAATGTGTGGACAGGAATGGCTGCGAGTATGAGCTGGGAAAGGCACCTTCCTGGTTGCTTCCTAAGGCATCTTGAAGATGCCAAAAGGATCTTTCTCCCTTGGATAACCATACTCGCCCATATCCTTGCCTTGAGACCCAAGTCTTCTCCAAAGGGGAGTGTACGGACTCCTTGGCCGTACACTTTGGTCCCGGATTTTGCACAAGCCTAAAATGGCTTGAAAGGTTGGAAAAGTACATTCCGGGTCGACCATGTCCATATGGTCCGTACAGTCCGTACGGCCGTACAGTACGGACGACCCGAACTTTGCACATCAACCATTCTCTTCCAAACTCTGCCAAACTCCTCCATTGCCTTCCTACTTCAGTATAAGCCCTTCTTGGACTTCTTTCTGACTCTAGACAAGCCTCTGGATACTCCTTAAGCCTTGATAAACATTTCCAGAGGTTTTTCCCTAACTTTGCACTTTAGACCATCTTCATCATTTAGCTTCAGATGTTCATTTCTTCTCTTCAAGTTAACACTTGTACCCCTTTTGGTTGGTGAATACCCTATGAACATCCCATTGGTACTCTTTGCATCCAACTTGTTCCTCAACTCTCCTGGTTTAACACAAAGTATAGACAAACAAAGACCCGAAGGTCATCCAAGGTTGGTCTATACCTGTTTAAGACCTCAAATGGTGACTTGTCTTCAAGGATTCGGGTTGGTGTTATGTTGATCAAGTAACAAGCCGTAGACACTGCATCACTCAAGAACCTCTTTGGGACATTGGCCTGGAACATCATCGACCTTGCAACCTCCATGAGGTGTCTGTTCTTTCTCTCGGCCACTCCATTTTGTTGAGGTGTGTAGGGCAGCTTGTCTGATGAAGGATTCCATGTTGAGATAGGTGTTTCTTGAATGCTTGGCTAGTGTATTCCCCTCCATTATCTGATCTAAAAAATTTCAACTTGGCATTAAACTGGTTAGTCACATAGTTTTGAAAATTTCTAAATGCATCAAGCACCTTATCCTTAGATGGAATCAAGGTTATCCAGGTGTATTTAGAATTCTTATCTATGAATGTTACAAAATACTTATTATTCTCTCTAGATAAGCATGGTCCAGTCCAAACATCAGAGTGAATCAAATCAAAACAATGCTCATAGATGGTTGATGATTTATGAAACACAGTCTTACAATGCTTGCCTAAATACAAGCTTCACAATAATTATTCTCAAATATAACACCTGGAACCATTAAATTTAAAGCTCTAGCATGAGGGTGTCCTAGTCTAGCATGCCACAAAGCATTCTTATTCAAAACATAAGCAGAAACAGAAGTAAACGAGCATCTATGATCAAGCACAGAACTAAGCTCTTCAAGCATATAAAGATCTCCTTTGGTTACTCCTTGCCCAATCAATTGGCTGCTCTCAATATCCTGATACTTCACATCATTAGGGCTGAATATAACATTGCAATGCATATCAGTGGTACACTTCTTGAAAGAGAGTAACTTTGAAGTAAACTCAGACATATAAAAGGCTCTAGATTCTTTGTTAAACAATTTCAGCTTGCCTACACCTCTTATTGGTATCTTATCTCCATTTGCTATCATTACATGTCCATTAGCCGGTTCTATATCTCTAATAAGACTAATATCACTAATCATATCATGAGATGCACTAGAATCTACTATCAATTGGTTAGACATGTTATGAGTGTTGAACTGAATAAGAGATGGAGTTATGATCGATAAATAAGGCTGGAAAAGACTTATGGAATGGAGAGGAAGATGTTTGGAGGTGTCCGTACAAGGCCGTACAAGTTGTCTGTACAAGGCCGTACAAGTGGTCCGTACAAGTTAGGTTGTACAACCATGGTCGACCAAAATTAAGTTTGGGTCGACCAAAGTTACTCCGGGTAAAACCTCAGAAGTTACCTCTGCGTGGATAAGCTTCCTTCCTTCCTGTGTGTCCAAGGTGCACTGAACCTTGAGGATAAGAGTCACGTCTGCGTCTTGGACAGGCTGGCCTAAAGCATCTAGTCAAGATCCAAAGGAATCAAAGCGTGTAGAGCTTCCTGGCCAAGTATTTTGAATTAGGCGCGCCTAAGACCCTTGACTCCACATGCTTAGGTTGAAACCTTATCTTGTATCCGTTAAGCACAGCCATAAACTTCGCTATATATTTGTAACTCCTCTCATTAATCAATCAAGCAATATATTCGAGTTTCTCTTATTCTCTCTAAGTGTTCTTCATTATCGAAATGGTCTCTTAGTAAAGTCTTAACCTTTTAGTGTCTAAATCTCTTATAGTCTCTCTTAAACTCTCTTCTATCCGTTTATACTCAGATTCTACTCCTTCTTTCATGGTATCAGAGCCAGGTTCTCGTGAATCTGGGTTTTGATTTCATCTCTCACGAAGAACACTCAAGAACATCTTTTTCATTACGTGAAGCTTCAAGATGGATGGTACTAAGACAACCGTGATACCGGTAATTCTAAAGGGAGAAAACTATCTCCTATGGTCTCGTGTGGTGAAGACAGCACTGGGGAGTAAGGGTTTGTGGAAACACATCCTCGAGGGTGAGGATCCCAAGCTCATTACGTCATGGAAGGCGAGCAAGGGAGGAGTTTCGTCGTGTGGATGAAGTGAATGGATCCAGCGAAGATAACCTGGGTGATGTCGCATCCTGTCAAAGCTCTCTAGATCGTCGATCTTAGAGGGCTTACAGCTACTATGGAAGGCAAAGGACTTGTGGGACACCTTCAGAAGGTGTAGGTGGAAACATTCTCAAAAATCCACTCGAGTTTTTTGAGGAATAACAGAGCCAATCAACAGTCCTAGGTCAAAGACATGGAGTCACAAACGCCATCTCAGAAAGTTGTAGAGCTTTGTGGTGCTGGCTAGAGATGTTAACGGCGAGTACAAACAGATCCGAGCTGAGCTTAATCGGAGGAGGGAGCAAGATTAAAAGGTCTTTCGGCTTGCTTCTCACTCTGCGGGACTCCAGCTACAATGACCTGGTGAACACATCCTGCCCGCAGTGAGAAGTTACCCACCTTGGGGAAGTCTGTGCAGCAGCATCCAAAAGGAGCAAGGCGTCTTTAGGGATTGTTTGGCAGGAAGGGGGGAGCTTACCTTAGCTAATCAAGCTGAGGTGCCCCAAGCTAACAAGGTGAACCAGTTTGAAGAAAGGAGGTTCAACGGCAACTGTGACCATTGCAAGAGACAAGGCCACAAGAAGCATCAGTGTTGGATCCTTCATCCTCACTTGAAGCTAACCAAGTTTATGAAAGAAAGGGATGCAAGGGCGAATGTGAGCTATGGAGGAGGTGATCAGCATGGAGTAGGAGGAACCGGGCCATCCAACCGAGCACAGGAGGCTGAAGGTGGAGAGAACAAAGCCCTGGTGACCTACACAGCTCAAACCAACCGTCCAAATGAGAATGAGTTCATCCGCCGTTCTGAAATGGATGCTCTCATTAAGATGCTCAAAGACAAATGGTAACACTCTTGGTAACCTCAGGGGGTATTCTTTTGGTGCATCTAAGATTGCGAGTCCTCATGATAAAAATAATGCTTATACCAATTATAGGATTCCCGGTTTATCTCATAGTGCTTTTAGCATCTCTAAGCCTTTGATAGTTGATTCAGGTGCATCTCATTATATGATTAGTGACACTAGTCTGATTAGAGATATAAAACCTGCGCACGGACGTGTTATGATTGCTAATGGTGATAGAATCCCAATAAGAGGTGTAGGCAAGCTGAAACTGTTTGATAAGGAATCTAGATGCTCTATATGCCTGAGTTTACATCAAATTTGTTATCTGTTACTAATTACTTGCAATGCAATGTGATCTTTAGCCCTAATGATGTGAAGTTTCAGGATATTGAGAGCAGTCGTTGTTGAACTCAATAAGAGATAGGATTATGTTCTATGGAGAAGGCTAGACAAGACTTATGAAACGAAGAGGAAGAAGTTTGGGAGTGTCCGTACAGATCCTTACAAGGCCGTACAGTTAGGCCGTACAAGTGTCCGTACAACCTTTATGTCGACCAAAGTTACTTTGGGTCAACAACATTCATTCCAGGTAAACCAGAGAAAGTTACCATGCCCGGATAAGCTTCCTCCCTTCTTCCTTCTGTGTGTCCACATACACTGAAACTTATGGATAAGGTTTACTCCGCGTAGACAGGCTGGCGAAGAGCATCTGGTCAAGATGCCATTGGCATCAAGCGTGTGAGCCTTTTGGTCCATGCATTTCAAACCAGGTGCGCCTAAGGTCTTGACTACACATGCTCGAGTTGAAACCTTATCCTATTGTATCCGTTAAGCTTATTTTTCCTTCTCTATATATTTTGTAATCCCTCTCATTAATCAACCAGGTTTTCGAGTCTCTCTTTTCTCTCTAAGTTCTTCACACCCAGAAATGGTTTCTTAGTAAAGTTTGGTTCTTTAGTCTCGAAATATCTTCTACTCTCTCTCAAAGTCTCTTATTGTCGTCTATACTCGGATCCTATTCTACTTTTCAGTCGTTTGATTGGGAAAGGAGTTACAAAAGGAGATCTTTACATGGTTGAGGAGCTTACTTCTTTACCTGATCATAGTTGTTCCTTTACTTCTGTTTCTGCTTCAGGTTTGAATAAGAGTGCTTTGAGGCATGCTAGACTAGGACATCCTCATGTTAGACCTTTAATCTTAATGGTTCCAGGTGTTGTGTTTGAGAATAATGATTGTGAAGCTTGTATCTTAGGCAAGCATTGTAACACTGTGTTTCAAAAGTCTTCCACTATCTATGATCACTGCTTTGATTTAATACACTCGGATATTTGGACTGCACCTTGTTTATCTAGGGAGAACCATAAGTATTTTGTCACATTCATAGATGAGAAGTCTAAATACACCTGGATAACCTTGATTCCATCTAAGGATATGGTGCTTGATGCATTTAGAAATTTTCAAACATATGTGACTAACCATTTCAGTGCTAGGCTGACATTTTTTAGATCAGATAATGGTGGGGAGTACACGAGTTAAGCCTTCAAGCAACACCTATCCCAGCATGGTATCCTTCACGAAACGAGCTTCCCTTACACTCCACAACAGAATGAAGTGGTTGAAAGGAAGAACAAGCACCTTATGGTAGTGGCAAGTTCCATGATGTTCCAAGATAATGTGCCAAAGCGGTTTTAGAGTGATGTTGTGGCCACTGCTTGTTACCTGATCAACCGAACCCCAACCAAGGTTCTTCAAGATCAATCACCCTTTGAGGTTCTGAACAAGCATAAGCGTTCCTTAGTGTGAGAATATAGAGAACTGAACATAATATGGGGTATGGATGATTTTGGTCGTGAGTAAACAAGAGAATGGTAGAGAGAATCAGTTTGTAGTCAAGAGAAGAGAATGAGTAAGATTAGTGAAGTATATGTGAAGACCAAGGGAGATTGATGGAGAATGAATATAGGTCGTGTGAGACTGAGTATGAGAGTGTAAAGAAACCAGAGAGTAACAGAATAGAGAGAATAAGTGAAGGAGAAACTTAATTCTCACTTAGTTTGCCTTACGTTACAACCAGCCTTTAAATAGGCAAATGCTAACAATAAACAATGACTAATCTAGGTTCTATTAAGCAAATAATTCTGTAAGGAAATGAGAACCAGCCAAGGAGGATACAGCCAAGGAATGGCACGTCCAAATGAGGAGAAATGGACAGGAGGAGAGATGGTGGTGCAGTCTCCCATTGATGATAGTGACAGGTCGGCTACACTCTCTTATGCACATGTGATGTTCTTTCCTTAATATAAACTGAGTCCTTCTTTAGTAGAGGCCAAGGATGGCACATTCAGAGTTCGAGAGAATGTGACAGGTCTTGGTGTGGTCTCCATGGAGTGAAAGTGACAGCTGTCTTCAACCTCCAATGCACCACATGTGACCTTCTCACTCCAATTCAAACCAGCCTCTCTTATTTAAATTCAAACTGAATTTATTGACTTATGAGAGGCTGCCAACGTCTCATTTAGACTTTCCACTCCTTTCCTGCCTTGCAAGGTAGGTTAGGTCAGCTTGGTTACTTGTGGATCAAGTTTGTACGGACCAGCTTCATTTTCAAGTTTGCAAAGCATATATTATTCTATTCGCCTTGAATCCTCAATAACTTGTTTCCTTTGGCTATTCCTTCTTAATTCTAACACTCCCCTTCAACCTTGAACACAGGAGATCCTTGGGCAAGCTTTGAACTAGGAGTACTTGCCTCATTAAAAACCTAAGTATGGAAAATCTCTTGGGATAAAACCATATTTAGGGAAAAAGAGTGCAACTACCCTCAGCCTAGGGATTGGCCAGTGGGTTTATGAGTCTTATAATCAAGTTTAGGGACTCATAAACCCTGGATCATGGCCTTACTTTAATATAAAGGAGTCACAAATGCCTTTCCTTGCATCACACTCAAAACTGCTTGAAACTCTCCATGTAGTACTGGTTCTTAGTCTCCCCCTTTCTTCTGACCTCTTGCCATCATCAATGGGTTTTATCCACGACCAAACTATGTTCATGAGCTCCAAGTACCTGATTAAAACAATGCACAAACACATGCATCAATTCTCAAGGGGCAAACCTATTCAAACCAGAATAAGAAACTTAAATACTTCCCTTGCATATCTGTGGAATGTTGGTGAGGAGTGTCTGCCTTCTTGTTCCATCCCTCACTTCATTCCCTTTCACAAACAGCCACTGCATTGTCTTCTTGAGTCTCCAACTTGGTGGGGGTCTTTTCAACCTTCTGATCAGCCTCTTTGGCGCCTCCTCTTGAAGCACATTAGATGGACAGCCTTGTTGTTGCTCAGCCAAGAATATCCCATGCTGGTTGGAGTCTTCTTGAATCCATGCAGTGGCTTGAAGAATGGACATTGGCTTCTCATTTAACACCCCTCCTCAAGCTTGACCTGAGAATAAGAGTATGTGGTCAAGCTTGGAAGATGAGAGCCAATGACGATCACCAATGCCTTGAGATCACGGCCCTTTTGGCTTGAATGTTGGCATTTTCTCTTGATTGTACTTCCTGTCCACCCTCTTGGTATCAGGTAAGTCACTTCTGAGCAATCTCTCCACTGCTCATTCATCCTCTCAACCTTCTTGGAGTTAATGGACACAATCAGTGTCCAAAGTGTTGATGGGCAGTGGGCAATCTCCATGTTCAGGAATATACATCATGTGTAGGCTCTGATCAACATGGACAACCTGTTTAAACAATCAACTAGACACAGGCATCAGTAGACAAAAAGATATCATAACATGGTTTTTACCAATTCTGATCTTTAAACCACATTTTAATACACAGAAATCTTCATGTTCTATCCTAACACAAAGAAAACACAACCTAAGACAAAGGTCTAAACACATTCTAGGACAATTTCTAGACAGAGAAAGATTCAAAAAAACAACTTGACACTTTGGACAAACTTTTTCTAGAGCAGAAACTAGGCAACAACATCAAGTTAGTTTCTAGACATCTTAAGACATACCAATTTCTGGAAAATACATGAAAAGAGATAAACAGAAACTAAACAACTCAACAAACATCACAAACTTTCCTAAGGCAGAAACTAGACACCCACATCTAGCAGATTTCTAGACACCCTAGGATCACACAATAAAACATAGAAAATAGAGAATGCTCATATTTAAAGAAGGAGGTTCAGCTTACTGTCAAGAAACCTGAGCTGGTTTCTTTAACCTCCAGCCCATGGGGGCTCAATGAAAAAGAAGTAGCTTGAGGTGTGGAGTGAATATCCAACACCTCTCCTTGGTGTGTCCTACCTTCATGCCAGGTACACACTTCAAACCCCTCCTGTCCTCTTGCTGGTCGTGGGTCTTGGTGGTCAGAGACTGAGCCTCAGCTTTGTTGGCCAGAGAATAGTTTGGACAGCCTAGTTTTGAAGCTTCTTCAGTGACCTTGCTCCAACAATGGTTTCCTCCATGGGTTGTCTTCAACATTTTGTGTTAAACCAAGTAAGAGAAGTGATCATGATCTATAGAGAAAGGAGAGGAAACACTAAGGAAATGAAGAGGAAGAGGTACAAGTCTGTACAAGTCCGTAGAAGTCCGTACAAGGCCGTACAAGGTGTCCGTACAGCCCTTATGTCGACCAAAGTTACCTTGGGTCGACCACAGTCATTTCGGGTAAATCAGAGAGAGTTACCATGTGCGGATAAGGTTCCTTCCCTTCTCCTTCCGTGTGTCTACATGCATGAACCTTATGGATAAGGTTCACTCTGCCGCATGGACAGGCTGGCCTAGAGCATCTGGTCAAGATGCCATTGGCATCAAGCGTGTAAGGC